>WYDI02007529.1:0-26520 GCA_009867235.2 Psittacus erithacus | reverse complement strand
TCCCTGCCCATGGCAGGGGGGTTGGAACTGGATGATCTTAAGGTCCTTTCCAACCCTAACTATTCTATGATTCTAAATTCAGGCATGCCAAATCTTAACAGCGACAAGTTCCATGACCTTTTCAAAATATCTGTTGTATACTTCCTCTGCTCTTTTGTTACGGCGATTAATCCTTTTTGTCAGGAAAGTAGTCAGTGCAATTGCTACATCTGAGAAAAATAAAACTGATTAATGGATAACAGGTAGATCACCATCTAAAATTTTACCTCTGTCAGTTGTGTATAGGCAAGAGAAACTCCTGGAACAAATTACTGTTTTAAGATACCTTTTGAGCACTGTAAAATGCTAAATTAGGTTCAGATTAGATGTACATGTTCTTGGTTGTATCAGTCACTTTAGACTTTAATAAACGTATGAAATTTCCTGTGTTGGTACCTTCTAACAGAAAATTTCAGCAAAACTTCATTTAGTTAGTATTCTTGCTTCCAGCTACACAGATTTTCTTAAGACACTGAAATGGATTTAAGCAAATAATTAATATACAAATCACTGAATTAGAGTATTTGACACAGTAAAAAGCGCAGGGGTTTTTTGGTGGGGTGAATAGATTTATAATTTCTTAATATATATTGTGCATGCAGTTGTCAGTATACAACAAACCCATGTTAAATATCTTAGTAAATATTGGTCTGACTTTGTTTCTGCCTCATTGCATCAAAATGTTTGACAGCACTTAGGAACTGCCTGCAGGTAACCTATATATGAATTCCAGTTGCATTTTGTATGATTTAATATTGTAGTGATGACCCATTTTACTTAATTTTATTTGGTGGGATGAGTATAGAGATCATATCTAGGGTAAAATGGAACACAGGTTTTTTTAATTCATCAGTACTTGATAAATCTTTGGCTTTCTGGAGCACAGGGGAGTTTGATTAGAAGTCAGTCTTCATGTCTGCAGCATTCTAGAAACTTTCTGCTTGTTCTGTGTGTATTTTTTTAGGTTCTTGTTTCCTGTAAAATCTGATGTGAAATTTAATTACTTAAGCACTTAATAATGTCCAAAATGTCAGCTGCCTGCCTTTAGGAAGTTTGAAAACAAAACTTCTCAGGTGTGTATGGAAACAAAGCATTGGAGATGGTGAAGGCCTGAAAAGAATTACCCCTGCCTAGTTAAATTTGTCAGTGTAGAGACAGGGAGACTACAGGAACTTGACTGCTAAGTTGTCAGATAAAACCAGGTTGCACAGCAGCCTGTAAGTACAAAGAGGCTGAGAAAGTGAAGTTTGATTAGAACACTACCAAAATTACGGGGGAGGGATGTTAGGACATTTTTGCTTGTCTTTGACAATACGGATTGGTTGGTTTTTGTGTTTTGTTTTGTTTTGTTTTTTTTAGTGATATGATAAAAACTGGGAAACTTTGACCATTTGCTAAGAAAATAAAGCAAATTAAGGAGATAAAGCTGGAAAAAATACGAGTTCTGCATTTCTTTATTTGCATTTGGCCTACTCAAGCTTCAGACAGGAATTCTGGCAGATCTACTAAATTTTTTGCCAATTTAATTTCTGGAAATGATTTTGAGAAATAGGAGAGGTTTTTTATAATATATGTGGAATAAAATCAGTGTGAAAGGCAGAAAGTGGGGGAAGAAAACTGTTTTATACCAGTCAGTAATTGCAGTGACATCTAAGAGAATAAAGTTTGCTTTTGGTTTTATTTTGTCTAGAGAACTTTTAAAGATTTATCTAAAGATTCTAAAGAATCTTAACCTCCTCATCATTAAAAATCCTTCGCATATTTCTTGGTTTATATTATTACTATAGAGGGAGTTTTGTGCAACATAGTTGAGAATGGTGGAGTTTGGTGAAAACCTAGATAAATAGAAGGCTTGTCCTTTTTCAAGGCTTGTGAAGTGTGTGCATGCGTAAGTTTTAGTATGTCAGTATTGTACAAACTTTTGCTGGGTATTGGGGCTGTTCCTTCCATTGGAAGTACTGGCTTTTTGGCTGGTTTTAAGATAATTTATTATTAACACCCAACTTACAGTTGCTGTTTTTTCTAAGATCAGTGCGACTCAATTTTCTGTAACAGTATATTTCTAGATGGCCTTCTATTTTTCTTGATCTGTAGGAATTGTGGAGCCTTTTACTGTGTTCTGGTGTTTCATGTTTTTGAATGCTTAGCTCATTTCTTGGCCCAGGTTTGGCTTTCTAAAATATAAAATGTCAGAGTCCCCTGTTTGCTTCATCTGTGACATTTATCACTTAATTTTTCTGTGTGGTACATATGGTAAACAGAACTGGGGGATTTATTGAGTGTATTAAAAAAAGCAGTAAATTTGGAGATCCACGCTATACTTACACATTAAGAACACACTTGTCGTGGTGTTGGAACTGAGTATAGGTGACCTGCCTTCAAATTCATAGGCTTAGCTATTACGAAGACGCTTGTATCCAGTACATAAGGTACCAGGGTTGATCAGATCACCCTTACGTTTGCCTTGTTTGGAATATCATCGAATCATAGAATGAGTTTGGGTTGGAATAGACCTTTAAAGGTCATCTAGTACAACCTCCACATAATCATCCACTGATCTGATTTAAGAGATGGATAATCATAAAAATGATCCAGTGAATCCAACACTGACTTCAGGCACTCAACCTGGCAATCAAAAGTACAGGTGACATAGGGTTCATTCTGCTAAGAGTAGACGAGAATAGATTATGTAGTTGCATACTTAGAAGGAGGTCCTCCATAAAGAATAACTATGGTAGTATGTGTTCTTTTGCTGTGTCATACATGCAATCCAGTATTTTGGGACATTTAATAGCTTTCTCCTGTGTTTTCCATTGTAGTACCTAGACATAGTTTCTTCAGTTTGCGTAGGGGAAATATGCACCTTAAGAAGATGTCTCATATAAAGAAACATCTAGTACTTAAGAATAGGTAAAATACTTGACAAAAGTTGCTTTTATTTCGTTGCCACCGAAACAGTGTTGGTCATGCTGCCACATGGACTATCAGGCCATGCTATCCTAGTCTTGCTTTCATTTTCCTTTCCTCCTTTTTTTCCTTTTTTCTTCCTTTTCTTTTCCCTTTTCCCCTCCCTTCCAAGCTGTAATAATACAGCTCTTACTCAGAAATCATTTCCTAACAGCATGTAATTGGAAAAAATTGGAGGCAAAAGGAGATTCTAAGGACTAGTTTGTTTTTTTTGGTTTTTTGTTTTGTGGGGGTTTTTTTTTGAAGATACAAGTATCTTAAGTCTGAAGGGGAAAAAAACCCTCTCTATGGATTCATCTGGTTAGCCATGAAGATGTGAATATGAAAGCCTTATTTTAACTGTGTTCAGTGCTGCCTAAAAGTGACAAAGCAGGGCTGGTGTTTTAATAGCCCTTGATTATCTTCATTTGGCAGCACTTCAAGCACAGGCAGGTTGACTGCATGAGCAGTGAAATACCTTGTTTTGCCATTGCAGTTCTTTTCATTGAATCCAGGAAGACAGTCTTAGGAGTGTAAGCACTGTTAATTTTTGCTAGGCTGGTATAACTATTTAGTGTGATGTTACAGTCACTAAAAGGATTCAGATCATGCACTTCCTCAAGTACAGTGCCAGCTATCATAGAAGGAGGCTGTTACGTGGCTGTTGTAAGAACTGGATCTTTTATACTGAATTCTTTGAAGTTTTCATCTCCCATATGAAACACCTCTCATGGTGTGAAGGGTCGAGAAAATTTGGTCAAAAATGCAGTTGTGTTTACAGTCCTTGCTAATTCAAGGACTTGCCATTTACTGTGTTGTCCTGAATGTCATCTCAGCAGTGACAGATCTCAGTCTTTCTTTTGGCTAGCAACTTCAGTTTCCAGTTCTGTTTTCTTTCCTAGAGTGAGGCACAAATAAGAAACCAATTTTTCTAAATGCCTGTAAAAGGCAAATGGTAAATTGTTTCCTTTTTCGGAGAGTAGGATTGCTTTACGTGTTTATATGAAAGAGCTCTGAAGTTCACCTTTCCTTCTGTTTCCTTTTCTTTCAGATACCATGCCCGGTACATGTGTTCTTACAAATACAGGGAAACTAAGACAAAGAAGTTAGTTCTGTTTGGGAAGTGGGGTAGCCTGCCTTTGTAGGGCCTGCTGGGTTGCTCTGAAAGACTGCTTGTCACTAGGGTTTTGATGCAGTAATAGATAGTTATCATGCTTTTTCATCATACAAGTTGAGAACAAAAACAGTCTATACTGATTTATGTTTTTAATAACTTTTAATAACAGTAAGCTTTCTTTTAATTTATATCAGGTTTTGGTAGGTGAGAAAATAGACATCTTTAAATGGAAAATGTAGAAGTATTTTTCTAAAGGATCTTCACTGCTTGTGTCACTGCATGGTTTAGGAAAAATGTTTTGGGAAAACCAGTAGTCTTTCATAAGATAATTGGAAATAAATGTTCCTAAGTACTACTGACATTCTTTAGTAATTACATTCCTTGGATCCTCAATGCCACCACTGATCTGTGATGCAGGCATGTGAGTCGTGTATTTTACAATCATCTGTGTGTGGTTTACATGTCATAAATCATATAAACTAGAGCTGACTGAAGAATTCAGTTTGTAAAGCTAGTTTTAGATTCCTCAAGTTTTGTTCTTGCACTTTTTAATGGCATTTTCTACTGTACTGCTATTGTCATCAGTCTTTTCTGTACCACCAGAACAGCTGGTGCTCTCTGGAAGAAGTTGGGAGGATTTTTTGGGGGGATTTGTTGAGAAATTTTTCTGCTTGTATGCACTTTTTTCCCCTTCAGATATTTCTGGAATATTTTCAAACTCCTCCACTGGTGTTGCCATGCACCTGTATATTTTCAAATGTCTCAGAACAGTTGTCCTGCAGTACAGTGTTCCTTTTTTTGGAGTGCACAGAGTGACGGACTATCCTTATCTTGTGGAAGCTGTAGCTATTACAACAGAAGGGAAAACTAATCAACATGTACAATTCAGATTCAGCTGTTTTAACAGACTCATCTCATTAGCCAGAGACACTTCTTATTCCCAGATTTCAAGGAAAATAGTTACAGTGTGAATTCTTTAGCATTCTGTTGAAATACATCAAGCTGACTATTTGGTGAGCCACCAAACTGTATTCATTTTGTGTTACTTAAACCAACAAAGATGGAAGTTTTTCTTTTTAGTATCTTGAAAGCTGATGCTGTTTAGTGTGTAGGTGCCACGTCGTGGGCTCACGCTGTTTTCTTTGCTATTTTTGGCCATGACCACATTTTGAGCCAGGTTTTAAAAACTTTATTTCCAAGGGAACTCTTCACACCAAACTTTTATCTCTTTGTGACTGCCTCCCATTTTTTCTGCATGTTGAAGACTATTTTAAGAACTGTAAACTTTGATGTGCTCAGATACTCATCTGTGTATTCTGAAAAGAAAGAATGTGTCTAATATTCTTACTGCACTCCAGAATGTACTGTTGGAAGTAGGCATCTATAGGGCTACGCCAAGGTTCACTTTCTAAAAACTTTGCAGGTGCCTTTCTGTTGCTGCAGTATGCACATTCAAAGGTTTGCATATTTAAGAATACATTTACTTCTGATTATTTATTACCTTAGAGTATTCCTTTATCCTGTCTGTGCATACCTGTATCTATAAGTCATCTTAAATTAGGATCATCCTCCTCCTTACTCTTGCTGAAGAGATTTTCAGATGCATTTCAAAACCATGTTCTTGGTGCATATCATGCCCATAGAGGTTGTATTCTATACTTTCAGTGACTTGCATATATTTTCTTTTTCAAGAAAGAGGGCTGAATCAAAGTGAAACTTTTAATTGGTTTTTGCCCCTTTTGAAACTTTTGCTGAGTACTAGTGTTAGAATACATGGAACACTTGTGTCATTCTTACTGTCTCTGGACGCTGCTGTAAGGATGGCTTATTGATTTGAAAGCTCTGTTTCTTTTCAGAGAGACTTAATGGCTTTTTCACTGTCTTCCAGGTTCTCATATTAACTAATATCATGCTGGGTATTTATCTCTTTGGATCCTAATTATTTTCTGTTACCCTCAACATGGAGTGGAATTCAATTAAATGATCATTTTGGAGCGCAGAAAGACAATTACATTTGAAGTAATTATTTTGGATCATGTTGGAGACACCAGCCATCCTTAAAACAAAACAAAAAAATATGAACACTATTGGAGGAAGTCTTTGACATATATGAAACTATGCTCTTCATTCAATATATTGCCCCATTTCCGTAAGTTATAAAGTTATACATGTTGTAGTATATGTGACGAATTAGTCGCAGATTTTTACCAGTCCCAGTGTTCTTACTCCCAGAACTTGCTCTGTGAGAGCAAATTAGTTAATATTTTCCATCTACATCCTCTTCCCTTCCCCAAAAAGCAGTTTAATCTTCCTTGGAGAAGTAAAGCATACAAAAAATGTTTCACCTATTTTTATGCATTTATGTAGTTTTAATAAATTTCATTTTTTATATATACATATATATATTTTAATGAAGACTAATGTCACTGTTGCTGGGTAAGTGCAAAAGTCAGACTTGATTAATCCTTGCTTGGAAAAGTGAAGCTAAACAGTGTTACATGAGTGCTGGTGCGCTATGTACAGTCATTTGTGTATGCTCCCACTTTTCTAGTGGTTGAAATTATTTAAGGGTTTTCATTACTTCTCAGCTCTTTGACTGTGATTTTAATATAGCACTTCATCTGACATTTGGATGTACTTAGTTTTACATCAGGCTACACATAATAAAGCTTTAATTGCTTTAGAATAAATTTACACAGTTCCACTTTATTTTTGTTTCAGCAGAACTGCAAGATGCAGTTACAGTCTGCAGTGCACAATTCTGTATTCTGTGGCAGTATTTTATGTTTTCATGGAGCACGCGACTCCTTGGACTGTCCTGAGTTTTGCTCCTCAGTCATTTTTTTTCCAAACTTCTGCTTTCTTCCTCTTCCTGTTTCCTTTAATTTGTTGTGGGCAACAAGTTTCTAACTGGCTTGGCAGGTAGTCAGTGAAAGTTCCAATTGTAGTTTAAGAGCAAACTGCTTCTGTTGAGAAAAAGTTGAAACTTTCCCCAATAAATACAGTTTTCAGGGGAGTGAAAAACCTGTGAAAAGGCATCAGGCTGATCATTTTGGTGTGCTTTTTTTCCTAAGTTTGCAGTGGTTTGTTACTGTTTGTTTATTTTTAAAATGGTTATGTGTGTTATATTCCATGATTTGACATGGCAGGAAACTTTCTATGTAAATTGCAGTCTAGAGCTGAAGATTGCAAATCGCAGTAACCCTGCATTTAAGATTGATAGCAGACTTTGCTGTTTGAAATAATAAAAAAAGTTTTATGTTTGGGGTTGTTTTTTGAGGGAAGTTGTTCTCAATCAAGGGTGTTTGGTATGTGTAAGAAATTCAATACTTGACCTAATAAAGTTTCTCTCACAATTGCAGTGAAAGCTCATTAGATCTAAAAATCATGAGCTTTTGGAAAATGGATATGGCTTATAGAGGTTTGTTGCAAGCTTACCCAGGCTACTAGTCTGCAAAACCAGGATGAGTTAGTTCTAGTACAGATTTTCTTTGTTTGACCTTAATGGTAATAACTTTTGAGAGAATAAAATGCAAATTCCTTAAAGCAAATGGGGATCTTCTTTAATCTCGTTTATTCTAGTAGCTACAGAAGATTTGGTGTTTCATAATTCATGGGAAGAGGTTTTTAATGATCTAAAAAACAAAAAACAAATATCCAGTTCTACCATATAAATGTACTATATTCGGGGGGGTTTTTGCGCAGTGGTGATAACATAAAGCACTTAATTTCATTGTGTGGTTGCTTGGGAGCTGCTGCATCTGTGAGTAGTATGAGTGTGTTTTGCTTAAAATAAGCATTGAGATCTTTCTTTCTTAAAATAGTGCCTGTTCCTTATAATTTCTGAAAAACGGACTGTATAAACTTGAGTCATGTGGATTGCATAAGCTCATGTCATTCAGGGCTTGCTGTTGACGAAAATTACTCCTGCTGATAAGGCTGCATGTTCTTTGTTTTTCATGCTTCCACAAGCAAGAGAGAGATGTGTCTGAGCGGCTCTAAATCCTTTTTCGTTTTAATATTCCTTATTTGTAAAAAAAGTCGGGGATTTTTAACTCCCTTTATCATGGTTTTAACTCCAGCCGACAAGTGCCATGCAGTCACTGGCTCACTTTTCTCCCCCTGTGGGATATGGAGGAGAATCAGAAAAAGGTAAAACCTGTGGGTTGAGATAAGAACAGTTTAATAGCTAAGATTAAGTAAAATATAATAGTAATTGTGTGAAAGGAGAGGTAACAGAGAGAAATAAAACCCAAGAAAGACAAGTGATGCACAGTGGAATTGTCTACCACCTGTTGACTGATGCCTAGCCTGTCCCCAAGCAGCTATCCATGGCTCCCAGCCAACTCTTAACAGTTTATACACTGGGCATGATGTGCTGTGGTATGGGATGCCCCTTTCACTCCTTTGAGTCAGGTGTCCTGTCTCCTCTCCCTCCTGGCTTCTTGTGTTCCTCCTTACTGTCAGAGCATGAAAGATTCAAAAGTCTTGATTTAGGGTAAGCACTACTTAGTAACAACTAAAACATTGGTGTGTAATCAGCATTATTCCTATACTAAATCCAAAACATGGCACTGTAGTAGCTACTCTAAGGAAAATTAACTATCCCAGCCAAAACCAGGGCACCACTGTTCGTAACCATTCTACAGACTGGAAAAACTTTGCTTAGTGTAATCTTAAAACCCTCCATTAGTGGAATAATTACACTTATAAGTTATGTTTAAACTAATTTAAGACTGGACTACCACTAGAGAGTAGCATCTCCATTGCTAATAGTTGCTGTAGTTTCTGCTGCATCACTTGTTCCTCAGCATCAGCAGTCAAAGCAACCACGTGGTTGCTTTTCCCAGTGCATTGCTGGAAACTAGTTCATTGCCATGAATACATATTTCTTGGTACTGACATGGTAAGGATGAGAAGTAACCATTGCAGGGGTCTGAGAGTAGCAGAATGTCCATTTCAGCAGCAGCACAGTCATAAACTGATGGAATCAATCAAAATGTGAAGCTAGTCCTTAATTTTATTTATTTATTTATTTTCCTCTGGATATGCATTAAGAACAGTGTACATAGAGACGTAGCCATGTTGTATTTGGCATGCCTATGGCTTTTTATACATCCTCTTACAAGAATGAACAGGTATTTCTTTATACTTCCTCAGTCCTTTGGGAACATGCACTGTGCTCTTGTTCTGGTAGCAGTAATTATTTGATCTGTCTTTAAAATTTAATCTGTGATCTAAGTTGTTTCTGCTGGTAGCTGGTTTATATTATCTGGGACCTGAATGGAAACGAGTAACGTGTCTCTGGCTTGTGGCAGGCTGAAAACAGAGCAGTTCCTACACCTCACTTGAAAAACAGGTCTGAGAATAAGAAATAGTTATTTGTAGAGACCCAGGAGATTTCTTTTTATATTAGCAGAATGTTTTTTCACCTTCCATTTCAGATACGTTATAAAGTGTACTGCGATAGTTTGTAAGTGAATTTAAGCTTTCTCATAAAGCAAAATCTGTTCTAACAGGTCTGTCAGCATAGTCTAGGACTGAACTCTTCCTCAATCTACAGCTATTTGTACTGACTTGCTGAGAATGAGAGCAAGATGAATCAATACCATGTTGTTTGTGGTGTGAACACTCAAGACGACGCTAGTTCTATCATTTTCTTTCTTGCATAGGAAATGAAAAGCAAATACAGGAGTTACAAAATAGACACTTAAATGAATATTTTCAGTGTCAGCTAAATGAGAATAAAAGAATGCTTCTCTGTAAATCTTTCAGACTGTTGTATAGTGCCTTCCTTTTCTCTTAAAAATCTAGTGCTGTGTTCATACTCCAAATGGAAGATCTCCTAGGCATTAGTGGGAAATCCCTTGAATCACTGTATGGAAATGCCTTGAAATATGACTAAATCATACAAAGTAACTCGCTAAGCTCAAGTTCCTTAGTTGTCAGTGTTCCTTGCAGAGGTCTTCCTAGCAAACAGACTGGAAGAATTAAAACTTAATAAAGGGAGTTCTGCCATAATGGTCTTACAGTATAATGCCCTACGGAAAGATAGGTGAAGTTATATAAGCTCACTTGACTGTATCTGAATGAACAATGATCATGATAACCTTTAAGACTCTGATAATAGGATATCTGGGATGAGTTGCTCTTTCTTCCAGTTTTAGAAGCATGCTGCTGGTCATAGCCTTAAGTAAAAACTTTCATTGGTTGTAAGGAAACAAATGTGCTTTGAATTCATCTTAAAATTTTGTTCTCTTTGCAGTCTACACCTTGCAGTAGCTGATAGCAGGCTACTGCCATTGCCTTTATCCCAGATCATTTCTGTTAATACTCTCAAGTCTGTGTTGGATTCTTTCTTTTTTTTCAGTTCTAATGTCCACACCTCTTCCCCTCCTCCTTGGGAAAGTCTTCAGAATGTGATCTTAAACCTCTTAATATGTCTCCTTCACCAATTATGCAAATGGCTTAAGAACTGTACTGTTTGTGAATTAGCAAACCCTGAGCAGGATTGGTGGCAGCCCATTAAATCAGTATCTTGTAATTATAAAAGCCTTATTTTTACGTTTTCATTACAACTATAAAACTAAAATGCAGTAGCCTTGGATGTACCTAAGCTTGTGCCAGGGGAAGGATAGTAAAAAATAGTAATATGCATATTTGGTTGTTAATCACAGAAAAAAGACATAATGTCAGTTTTGAATTTGCAAAAATGGAAGGACTTCCAGGAAGAAGTAGATAGCATCAAGGGGGAATCCCTACCACTCTTTACTTCCAGTGTTTGAAATGGATTTTCTGTATTTCTTGACTTACGAGTGTAGCATTGTATTCAAAGGAATGTTGTCTTGACTTGGTAAATCTGACTGATGTGTAACTTTTTTTTTTTCCCCTTGGGATTTTTTTTTTTTTTTTTTTTTTTCTACTCAGCTTCTGCAGCCTGTCTCAGTAGCTGGAAACATGACATATAGACACTGATTTGATATTCAGTTTGGCATTTCACATATTAGGATCTTCATTTTTTTAATGTTAACCTATTTTCATCCTGTCTTTAAAATCTGGATTACAGGAACCTCCTATTTACAATACTGTGCTCTGAAATGAAGTGTTTGCTTATATTATTTCTTTCCATTGAAATTCTTGGAAGTACAGAGCAATAATGATGCAATGTGTGAATACAAAAAAGTTTTAATGAAAATGGTGTGATTTCAAGTTTGATGCAGTTTATTTTTGTGTTACACTGTAGGTCTGTCAAATGGTTTTGGAGATGGAAGTAAAGAGAGAGCATTAGATGATACTCCTGGAAGAAAAGTTGAACCTCGTCGCCGCTGTGCATCAGAATCTAGTATTTCATCTAGTAACAGTCTTTTGTGTAACTCAAGGTAAAACTGTAAATCTGAAATACAGTTTGAGACTGAAAATACCGGTTTTCTGTACTGCTTGTGACCCACATTGGAGGATTGCGTAAATTTTAGAAAAAAAGAGTACATGTCCATTTTCTCAGTTGTGTGACAAATCTGAGACACCTTTCAGGTTTGCTGGGATTCTTCTGTTGAACTCCCCTTATTGCAGATTTAGGCAGTTACACTTTATACTTGACTGCACTTCTCTTGCTCTGTATAGGTACATACACGTTTGTGCATATAGTGTCTTGTTTTACCTTCCTAATCCCAATAACTGAAAATAGATGTGTTTATTTCAGTGAGGGGAGGGGAGAAACAATCTCCAAAGCAGAGCCTTCTACACAGGGAATGTAAATTCAGTAGCTGTGGAGCTGCAGTTTATCAGTCTCTGGTTTGGAATACTGGCTGTTTACTGCAGTGATGATAGTAGCTGTGTACCAGCTATTGACTCTCTCTGTGAAGTCTGTTGGTAAAGACAGAACTATCAAAATGGTCACCTCTGCCACCATTGATGAAATTTTTCTCCATCACCAGTGGTGATATCCATATCTTCCAAAAGCACACTGATCTGTGCATGAAAGGTAGTAGCGATTTCCAGTCCTAGGCTATAAGGATGAGACATAACAGGAGTGAGTACAGGGTCAATCTGTTAGGCAGGGGGGAAAAGGAAGGTTTTATTCATGTGTTCAAGATTGGTACTGAACTGTTTAAGGGTGTTAGCTCACTCATGTTAAGCAGGATTTCAGAAGCAAAGAAAATTTAATATTGTCTCTCTTACAAATGTGGTATATTGAGGACTTGATCTAGTATATTTGTTCAGATTCTGTGATGTCTTGGAGAAAACTCAAGTGTGCAGATAACATTTTCTGTTTTATGTGTAGATACTGCACAATTGAAAGACATGAATTTGTAGTGAAAAATGAAAGAGAAAATAGTCATGTTTCCTATATAGTGGAACTGTTTTCTCCAAGCAAAGGGAGTATGTTTTTATTTGGGCAGTATTCACTCTTAACACTGGGGACAAAGCAGCTTATCTTACTTGTGCATGTATAACCTGTACAGCAGTTGAGGTTCAGTTGCATACTGTTTGTGTTTTGCTGATAACCAGGCAATTCTGTGCATGAAAATAATCTGGGATTGTGGCTTTTATGTTGCTTTTGTTACATAAAATTTGTTAGAGCTTGCTGCTCTGATTTCACTGTGTACTGATGAATTTTAAATGCTTCTTCAAAGTCTTGAGTTGTAGTGAACCATGTTAATTATCAAGTAATGGTTTTAATACTAGCACTTTTGTAGTTTCAGCCTGCCAAAGTGTGGTAAAGGTAAACCTGCACTTATACGAAGGCACACACTGGAAGACCGAAGTGAATTAATATCATGCATTGAAAATGGAAACTATGCCAAAGCAGCAAGAATTGCAGCTGGTAACTATAAATAGCTGTATTCTTTGTAACATTGTATAATAATAATTCTGTCCATTTATTTGACAGATTCCAACATTCTTATTTTTGCTGATGAAATACATTGAGCATTCTGAAAGTGGTGTTGATAGCATTGCAGAAATTACTGATTTCTGCTTTTGACTTTAAAGATTTTGAAGGGAAAACAGTACCTGATCTTTTATTATTTTTGTTATTATTAATAAGTGGCATTTAAAGTGATCAAGCTCCTTTAGTAATTCATTGGAATGTTTGGCGTAGGGTTTAGTTTTCAGATACTGTTCTGCATAAACATGTTGACAGGTAAGACATAGTCTGCTTTGATTCAGGAAAAATTTGAAATTGGAAAGAAGTGTAAATTTCTAGCAATGTAGAGGATAGTAAGTTGCCACATTTTAGGGAAATAACTACATTCTGTTGATACGTTTTGCACCTGTTTCAGTATTTTAATTGCATTATAGGATTTAAGTAGGTCATCTCTTCTGTAAGTAGAACTGTCTTTGTGTGATACAGTGCTCCCACGCTGAAGTTAGGCGTCAGCCTTGTAGTGTCTAGCATGTAGCAGGCCTGTCTTTAGTTTCTGACCGTACAACTCTTCGCCCCTCATGCTGGGTGTTCCTTGTTTAAGGACTCTTCTGTATGTTTCTGGTGGTTTTGTCTGACTCTTCGTTTGCCTTAGTCTGTTCTTTCCACCCCATATGATCAGTTCTGGTTTTCTTTCTTGCAGCTAATCTGTTTTCAGCTGCTGCTTCATT
This sequence comes from Psittacus erithacus, assembly GCA_009867235.2. Taxonomy (NCBI): domain Eukaryota; kingdom Metazoa; phylum Chordata; class Aves; order Psittaciformes; family Psittacidae; genus Psittacus; species Psittacus erithacus. The sequence continues at coordinate 12,824 of WYDI02007529.1, read as the reverse complement.
ACTCTTACATTTAGGATCTTTATTACCGTATGGTAATCTCTTACACAGGACTTTACCTTTTCCACTTCCTGTTCTTGGTATTCTTACATTTAACACTTTCTACTTAGAATTCCTGTACCTGTTGTTTTCAGAATTCTTGATCTCTCTTAATTCTGTTCTCAGGTACATTCTGTAGCCACCTATAAGGAGGAGCAAATGACATTCAACAGCACAGCCCCATACTAGCTACTGTGAAGAAAATTAACTCTATCCCAGCCAAAATCAACACATGATTATAGATCAAAAATAAGTTGTAATTGAATTGATTTAGCCTATGGCTGAGAATTGCCCTAGAATATATTGTGGGGAATGACTGACCTTTTTCTTTTTTTATGGTCACCTAAGGCACCTTTTCCTTGCTATTTCTGCTCTTAAAAGGTCTGAAACCACTTTTTTTTCCTGTACTTTTTTTTGTGATGTTGAGGCAGAACTTACATCTGCATGCTCCATTTCATTGTAAATAAGCATTGCCCATTTTAAATGGGAGCAGATGGGGAAGAATTGAGGAAGAAATCATATTTTGGCAAGTAGAGAGCTACTTCTATCAAGTGTTGCCTTTCTACTAAAAAAAACCTGCGACTGCCACCTTTGACCTGTATCTCAGTACCACGTTTCCTTATGCAAGAAGTGCCACCTCATCTTTATAGCCTGTGAACTTCCAGCGCCTTCTTCCTACTTTTTCCACCCCAGTTACATCTTGAGGGGATAACTTGCTGTCTTCCACCCAATCTCTTGACCATGTCACTATGTGTGTAGGGGCCAGTTGCAGTTCTGGTTAACTGAAAGTCTTTAACCTCTCTCATGCTTCAGTCCAGTGGTGACAACAGAGAAGAAAATGAAGAATTCTGGTAGAAGCAAGAAGTAATATAAACTCAGCTTTCTGTTGCCTCCTGAGAATGAAGAAACCAGCAGCTGATTCCTTGCCACCCTGTTTGTCTTTCTAATTTTGCTGCAGGGAAGGGCTGGGCAAAGAGACAAATATAAATATAAATAAATGAATAAAAAATAAAATGCAGAATGGAACTTCTGCATATGAGTAGAAAGGTATACCAGACAGGCATTGTAAATTACCAGGTGCTAATCCTGTTATGGTATCCAACACTTAGGAAACATACCATGCAACTTGAATCTTCAGTACCATCACAGCTTTGACAGGATTGTGGTCGTACTTTCAAAAGACACTGGTTGTTTGAAGTACCACAACTTTATGTTTTCTTTTGAGCCTTTTTCAAAGGGAAAGGATTATTAGAATTTGGCAAACACTTGCTTTCTGAGAATTAAGGTGGTGTAAGATACGCAGTTTCTAGAAGTATCTGAAAACTTAGTTCGTTATCTTTAGGCTTGGATTAAAGTATTAATATCATTTAAAGAGCTATTTTGAATGTTATCTGCTTTGTATTTCTATTTTATATGTGCATGAAAAGTGGTGTTGATATTTGGATTCTAATGATCATGAGATATTGATGAGAAAACAAGTGCAGAAGATTGGTCAGAGGTTTCATTCCTTAACATTTTAATATTATATTTAATTATTATTTGTTCTTAGAAGTTGGGCATAGCAGTATGTGGATTTCAGCTGATGCTGCAACATCTGTTCTTGAGCCTCTCAAAGTAGTATGGGCCAAATGCAGTGGATATCCCTCTTACCCAGCTCTGGTAAGTACACTGCTTCTCATCAGATACTGTTTCTGGTCTGGAAACACTGATGTGTGAACTTAAGGCAGTTGATAAATTCCCGTTCAGGTTGAATAAAGGTGGATTATTCTGCCCTCTTAACTGTGCGTTATTTGTAAAATTATTGCAGTATCAGATGTTAAGTCAATAATTACTTCCCTACCCATCATCTGAGATACGTAATGCCTGTTGTGCTTTAACCCCAGTCAACAACTAAGCCCCACACAGGTGCTTGTTCACTCCCTCCCCTTGGTGGGATGGTGGAGAGAATTGGAAGGGTAGAAGTGAGATACATGAGTATCTCATGTGTTGAGAGAAAGACAATTTAACAGGTAAAGCAAAAGCTGTGTGCACAAGCAAAGCAAAACAAGGCATTCATTCACCAATTCCCGTGGCAGGCAGGTGTTCAACCATCTCCAGGACAGCAGGGCTCCATCATACATAATGGTTACTTGGGAAGACAAACACCATCACTCCCAGGATCCCATTCTTCCTTCTTGTTCCCTCAGCTTTATATGCCGAGCATGACACCATATGGTGTGGGATATCCTTTTGGTCAGTTGGGGTCAGCTGTCCTGGCTATGTCACCTCCCAGCTGCTTGTGCACCCCCATCCTGCTTGCTGAGGGGCTGGTGTAAGGAGCAGAAGAGGCCTTGGTTTTGTGTAGGCCCTGCTCAGCAGCAATGAAAACATTCCTGTGTTATCAACACTGTTTACAGTACAGATCCAAAACAAGACCCATACCAGCCTACTATGAAGAAAATTAACTCAACTCCAGCCAAAACCAGCACATGTGTCTTGGTAGTCTTTGTTTCTGCAGTATATATTACTGTTTTAAAGTATCTACTGAATAAGCATTTGACAGACATCTTGTTGGTGTTGAAGCTATAAGATATTTTCTGTTTCAAAATGAGTATAGAAATACTCTGATTCTACAGATCTTTAAAGAAACAGAAAGCTTGCTATCTTCGGAATAAATTGAATTATTGTATCCAGTTGTGAATGTCATGCTGGAAACTGAAAGCTGTTGTGCCCATGTTATTTTAGGAGAAATAGAGAGTTCTACTTACATTAAAGCTTGCGGAGAAACGTTGATAAAGTGTTTGGTTTCAGGTGTTTGGAGTTACAGAAACAGTGCATACACTGTGGTTTTATTTCTGTAATAGACTGGGCAATTACGACTTTTAATGTGTGTGTGCTGGGAGCATCAGGAAATGTAATTGTACAGAGTCAGGTTAAAACCTGTGGAGGTGAGATTTAGAGCACTTAAGTGCTCTCAGTGGGTGACTCGAACACTCTTGGGTCATGCTGAAAATTTAATGATTTGGTTGTCTCTTGAATGGTGTTAGCACTTTAGTATTAAATTTTAGTTGATCATGACTAAAGGTCTCCTTTTCTGCCTATTTCTTTATGTCAGCACTGGTGGTTCTCTTGAGTGTGTGGTGAGTTGATCAGGGAATTTAACCTCAGTCAAGAGAAGAAAGTTCTCCTGATTTCTACAAACTCTCCACAGTGTTAGCGTTCTGTTGATTTAATTCCCAGAATCAGTTTACCGTGGTTTAAGATTGGTGCCAGCTTGGATGATAGAAAAAAAATGGAAGTTCAGAGAGTAGGAAGTGGGTGGAAGCAGCGTGGAGTAACTTAGCTCCTCTTTGGTGGAAGCTGAGCACTTGGTTATTCTGTGATCTGCCTACAAAGGGGTTTTTCCATTAGTGTGATTATTAGTTCAATGTTAGTGGTATCTTCCACCCTCCCCTAACCTTTGTTTAGAAAGAATTTGTGACTGTAACTCCATGTTTTGCTAAAAATGGAGCCATTAAATTGGATATGCAAGATATTTGGAAGTGACTTCAGAGATCTTATTTTTTGTGGTTTTTTTTTTTTCCCCCCTTTTTAGGAGTGTTTTGCTCCATTTTTGAGTGTGGGGCTTGTACTTTCCAGAAACAGATACTTATACCTTAACATAGCTTGTTTCTTTAAGATATCTGAAATTCAAACCCCCAAATTTGAGGCCAGTTACGGCTTTTAAAAATCCTGGTTCAACTTTCTCATTCTGAAACCTGCTTGTCAGTCCGCAAAGTTGTACTAAGTGAAATTCAGAGTGACTTTAAGAAGAATTAATGTGGTTGAAAAGTGCTGTAGAGACAGGTTTTTCAGTTAAATCTACCACTGTGCCTCCAGTATGCCTGTTCAGTGTATGTCAAAAAGTTATGTGTGTAAAACAAAGCCAATTTATATGCAGTAGCTGCTGAGTTTATGATTATTTTCCCCTTAACTATTTGTAATATCTCCTTAAAATAAATGATGTAGTTTAAAAAATCAGGAACTGTCATTTATTCTCTTTCATAGATTATTGACCCTAAGATGCCTCGTGTTGCTGGCCATCACAACGGTGTTACTATACCAGTGCCACCTCTGGATGTACTGAAAATTGGAGAACAAATGCAGACCAAATCTGATGAGAAACTATTCTTAGTGCTATTTTTTGACAATAAAAGAAGTTGGTATGTTATTGAAATGTATTGTTTGATGTAGTAACTTAAAATTTTAAAAGCCTGTACCTTTAGCCTGAAAGAATTCAGACATTATCGTTCTACGGATATATTTCCTACAGAAGTATCAACTGTAAAGTCAGAATTTCATATTTGAGTCTCTTCTTGGACCAAGGTATATTGTTATTGAAAGATACCTTTTAATGGTCAGTTTGGAAGAAAATAAGTTGTTAAATAGTCTTTTGGTTTGATACACAAGCTGTTTTCACTTACTGACCCAATAAAATTGCTTCTTTGGCTAAACAGGTTTTTTGAAGGTAAAAGTATTTATCTGTATCAGCCTTCATCATTGCTTCCCAAATAACACCACTTTTTTCCCCCCAGTCTGCTCAAGTGCATTTTCTTTAAATTCTTAACCTCTAAAAGTCCTTTATTAACACTCTCATTTGAAGATCTTGATTAAAATTTAAAATTTTTCTCTTGAAACCTTTCCTTCTTCAGTTTCTTTCTGTATCAGGAATATGCTGTGTAAAGCCTGAAGGGATAATTTAGACAATAAAATATTCTTTCTCTTGTGCTCGCTTTTCTTTTTTATTGCTGCTATTTTGGATTTTGGGTGTGTGTGTTTGTTGGTTTAGTTTTTTCCCCCTCCAGATACGGAAGCTTTTCATCAACTACCTCTCTTTTCTTCCCTTCATCAGATTATGTATTTCATTCCTATGTTTTTAGTCTCTCTTCTCTCTGTGTTTCCACACAGATCAAGCTAGCTTTAAATCTTTCTATATCTCAGTTTTATTCTTGAATTTGTTTACAACTTCAAATACCATCTTCTTCTTTAGCTGATGATATGTCTAGTAATGCTGCCGGTTTCCCTGACTCTCTCTGTCTCAGTACTCTTAACACCTAAATAATGTCTTGCCTGAGGTTTGCTTTTCTGTCTCCATAGGTCCTTTGGCATAATCACTATTCTTTGGCTTGTTCTTCAATTTTTATTAATTAATACTTTTTCATGATCTTTCTTGTTCAGTTGTGCAGGATTCCATGAGATTCTTCATTCTTCTGCCTTTGTTCATAGAGATCATCCAAATTTAAACATATTTAGTATTTCTCATTAATCTCTTACTGGTATCACAAGCGTAATGCATGCTCTCCCCTAGCCACTTTCTTAATAATTGCTGTGTTTGCTACTTGATCTTGGGAGTCCTCTGCACCTTAAACCTGTCTGATTCATTGCCATATTGTAGATGGTTCTAAATCTTGCAAATACTGTGCAGACCTGTGTCTAATGGATAGTCAGGATAGATGGACAGGAAGGGCTAAATACTCTTCCAGCCCCTTTCACCTCCTCCCCTCTCACTACTTTTTTTGGTAATGGTTCTTTTATTCTCATTATTTTGGCCATTTTGGCACTCATCGCTCTTAGCTCATGTTTTGTCTCTCCTACTCCTGAACCCACATGTATGATTTTCATTCACTTGCAGGGTCATCTTCAGTCCGCGATACCAGCTTCTATCACCTATGGATTACCTTTTCAAATAGTCATATTTGTTTCTTCTTTGACACTTGCATCTGGAGGATTTGCCAAGCTTTCTGTTAAAAATGCCTTCTTTAAAACTCCCCTCTGATCTGTAGCAAAACTTACAATGGTTAGACTGCTGCTTACGGTGCTGATGTTACTGTTATTTACTGTTCTGTCTGTATCCTTGTACTGACTTTTTACATTATTTTGGTTTCAGTGTGTGTGCTCAGTACAATAGGGTTGTAATTTAGAGTGCTTTAATAAAAAATAGTATTTCAAGAGTCAGTTTTATTGGGTAAAAAATAACCTCTTTGAATAAAATGTTTTATATCAGACATTACTGTCTGATTTGCAGTTGGTTTGGCTCCAAATGGACTCCCAAACTGAAGTTTTTGAACAGAAACATGGTTTATGCTATTTGCAAGGTTGCGATTGCAGGCTACAGTAACATACTTTTAATAGGTACTCATTAGTTTACCTAATTTTTGTTTTTCTTTACTTAAATTACCTTATCTGTAACTTAAGAAAATAGAGGTAAAATAAACATTTATGGAAATGAAGTAAATTTACTTCATACTTTTTAATTAAACATTTGGAAAGCTTTTCCTTTAACTAGAAGAATGTAGCACAGAGATTTTTTCATTATCACTTCTCTATGCCCAGTAATTAGTGATATTCACAGAGCTTAAGCCAGGAAAGTACTCTGAATTTAATTAAAAGTTAGTGGGTTTTCATGATGCAGGGTAAAAGCATACTAAGCAGAACTTCCTTGACAGTTTAGCTTTCATCATAAATCCAAACTGGGATGTCTTAAGGCAAAAAGACAAAAATTAATCATCTGCAAATTCCTGGTAATAATGGAAGTGGCAGAATGAACATAATACTGTGTCAAGTGAGTCTTGTGCTTTGTTCATTGTTAACATCCTTTTGCCTGTACTTAAACTGCATCCGTACTTCATGCTGTTTTTTTCAGTTCATACTTAATAGCAATCATTAACTATCATTGAATTGCATTGTATTAATTTTTTTATGGAAGAGACTTAATATATCATGTTCTTAAAATACTTAAGGCAAGTAAGTGCTATCTTAAAAAGAATTTTATAACTTTATTGAAGATGGTGAAAGCTGATCTGTGATATGAAAAATGCAATATAGCAGCCCTGACATTTCTGGACAAACTTTTTTCTTTTACTGTATATTTAACATACTTATTTTATTTTACCCTTTCTTACAGGCAGTGGCTTCCCAAATCCAAAATGGTTCCCCTTGGAATAGATGAGACCATAGACAAGTTAAAAATGATGGAAGGACGTAACTCAAGCATACGAAAGGCAGTAAGAATTGCTTTTGATCGTGCTATGAATCACCTAAGTAGAGTCCATGGAGAACCAGTCAGTGACTTCAGTGATATTGACTAACAGAGATTCTACCAAGGCATAAAACATACCACACAGACTTGAACTCTACTAATGAACCTCTTTGTCTAAAAGAATGTATTGAAGATACAACCCGTTAATTGTTGGTTCAGTGGCTGAGTTCTGCAAACTTGAAATAGTTGAGCAAATCTCCTAAATCACCATTGCCATATTGATTAAGGATTTTATCGTGTTGTAGTTTGGAGGATTTTCCACTAAACCTGTTAAAATGTCTTGTTCATAGTGTTCATAATTGTACATAAATGTATATTCAACACTTAACTTATTCTGATTTTAGAAGTAGCTCTTTAATTCCTTTTTTAATTTTGCTGGGGAGGGAGTTGGTTTTTGTTTCTGTGCTTTTTACTTTTCTTTCTTTCTTTCTGAGGTTAAGTTACCTAAGCACCATCTTCCAGCTGAAGGTGTTTAGTGAATCTTCAAGCCTAATATCAAAATGGCATCAAATATATGTTTGCCTAAATCATATACAATATGGTGCTGCTTTGTATCATTTCTTCCTTGGTCTGTAGCTTCTGAAAAAGACTTCTGAATGTTTGTGTAAATCGTTGCTCTTTGCACAAAGTACCACATATTTAAGATTGATGTAAATTTACAATTACAAATATGTATTTTAAGAAAGGAAGTTGCATTATTTTGGAGGGTACTTTGTGAGAAAGACATCAAAAAAAAAATATACTATGTACATCACTTGCAAATCACCAAAAACACTCCATTGTTGCCCAAAATAACTTGATTGTTTTTGTTTTAAACAAACCTGGCTTAAAGCCTGCAAGCACATTATTTCTTTCAAAACTGTATCCCATTTATCTCCCATTGGTTTAATTTTGTTGAGATTTGTGCCTCCCTGTGTTTTATTTATTGTAGAAAATGTATTAATTTGCTTTATAATGAAAATAAAATTGACAAATATATTGATACGCATTTTTATACGGGCACATGAGAAGACAACTTGCTTTGGGACAAAAATGTATTGGAAATTGTATAAAAACTCAATGGTTTGTGTGTAATTCGGTTTTTTTGGTAACTTGTAATCTTCTGTTTCCAATGAGGGGATTTATGTAACTTTTAATTTAGAACACTTTGGTAGCAATAGAAACTTTGGATACATTTTTGTATGGTACATGTGATGTATATAGAATTAGTACTTTATTTTTATTTTTAAGAAGTAAAGCATTATGTTTGGGCAGGGGGAGGAAGGAGGGTGGGTTTCCAGAACTACATTTTTATATTAAAAAGAAAAAAAAATAAAGTCAAGATATTGATTGTTGTAGCTACTTTATTCCTACCTTCACTGAGATACTGAATTTGTAACAATGAAAATGGCAAGGTATGTTTGCAATGTGATTTATAATGACTCCATTATTTATAAATGCACTGTGTTTGAACTCTTTTGCAGTGATATCTTAAATACTGTACCAAGTTATATAATATGAAACACCAAATAATGCATATGAATGCACGAAGTATTTATGCCCAGCTTTTTTATAAAGGATTAGCAAATACAGCAAAACCAATACTTTTTAAATCTTTTTTTAAAACTTCATTGAGTAGCATACTTCATTGTTAAACCTGCTTGAATCTTTATTTTAAAGGGACAATTACTTTTTAAATAGTTTTTAATGTTTTTATTCTCTATTGTTTGTAATACCCCCTTAGAAGCTTGAAATAAAATTTCTTTCTCAACTGTTAATTTTGTCCTGAATTCAGCCCCTGAGATTTTGCTGTAGTGCCCATTTTCTTACTCCATGACTGAGCTGGTACAAAGGCACTAGTTCAAGAACCTGATTGTTTTCTTGCTGCGGCATGCAGTATCATCCTTGATGAACCCTCTGCCATGGTAGGTATTGTAGCTAGCTGGGCTAGCTGAGACCAGTTGCCTGTAATGGACTCCTCTTATAATTAGAGGATGTTGTATCAGAGATTACTTGGATACATTTCACAAATGATCAAGCAAGTAGTTTTCACAGTCTTGACAGTAAACACAGCTTTAGGGGAATACTGATGGCGGGTATCTTGTAAGGACCGTCACTGGGGTGTGCTGCTGTGATGGAAGCAAGAGCCACCTGAGGCAGAAAAATAAAACTAGTTTTGTGGTTTGCCTGAAGTAGAAATGGGTTGGTTTGGTTTTTTTTGGATCTGTCAGGCCTTACAAAGCTAAAATTGCAATTACGGTAGGAGTTGGAAGAAGATTTGGTACTTGTTTGATGAGAATTTTGATACCTCTCAAGTATAAAATCACAGTTGAGTGCACACACAGCTGCAAAATGATCCTTTAGAAGGCTTCCCAAGTTCTCAGCTGCTTTTGATGGTAGCAACAGGAGAGGGAAAAACTATCTCCTTTTTTGAAAACAAGAGCAGAGCATTAATTATATTATTCTGTAGCAGGTTGTTTAATCAAGTCTTGGGATAAGCTTTTGTTTGAAATTTGCTTCCGACTTGCAAGTTTCATTTTCTGGCTTTTATCTTTAGAGACAGCTCCATCAGTTCTTACAGAAGGTGAATTTGCTGCCTTGATCTTACAGGTGCACTTAAGAGAATTCTGAGGTGGAAAACTTAACTGATTAAAAGAATCTATTAAGCATCCTGACAAACCAGACTGCATATTCTTTTGATGAAACTGGCATGAAAAGCTATGTTGTTTTTTCTTTCATGTATGTGATATTAACTGTCCAGGGAAGTCCTCCCAGATGCTGTCTGAGAGGAGCTTGCAGCAGTGGCTGTGGCTGTTGTCATGCTGTCTCGTGCCGAATCTCTTCAGATTAGGTATCTAAAATGATTTCTCACAGTTGTCAGTTTTCAGTGTGACCTGTGTGTTTTTAACGGATTTCTTCCCTATTTGGGAAAGGAAATCCAAGCTCCAAAACTGCTTTATTTCCAAATTCTAGGCCCTAATCAGGTACAAGTAGAATGAATATGTGTATAGCAGAATGTGCTTCGCTGCATTTTTAGACCAAGCTCTTGTATGACACCATTAATAACTGTACAACAATTATGGAGTGGAAATCCCTATTTAATTGAAGGGGAAAAAAAAAAAAGGGGGCAACACCACATCGTACGTTGCTGATTTCTTGGGGAGTGTTACAGCAGTAACTACAGGGTGTAGATTTGCATATGCGTTATTCCATTCTGGTATAATCATTTCCTGCTAATGAAGTGTCGGAGACATGGATCAGAAGCTGAAACTTAAGTCAAAATCTGTCATCTTTTGTATTAAAATGTGAGAAATCATGTTATAAATATTTAGGAACAAAATGTTGGTAGAGAATGACTGAAGAACAAAACCTACAGAAGTTTGTATCTTACCAAACTGCATTTTTTTGGATGTTTACTGATTGTGATTCTGTGTTTTTACACTAGAGGGAGCAGTACGCACAGACCATCAACATTCACAAAATAAATACTTCATACTTTCTTTTCAAAGTGCTGCTATTAAAACTTTTTGCTGATAAACAGTCTTACCTGCTTCTAGTATTTGTAATCAATCAAAAGTAGTGTTCTCTGACATTGTGTCTGCAAGTGGGCACTTTTGGGGATACTTATTTTTAGCTCTGGAGCTATTGCGTGGAACAACAACTGGATTTTCCAGCTCTCTTTGTATCTAATTGCTACTGACAGGTAAGTTTTTACACTGTCTCATTTGGCTGTTCATTTTCTTTCCCCAGGTTGTGTATTCTATGGCTGCATTTGGTAGTGTTAGAAAATGACTCTGAGCTGCTTGCTGCTAGAAACACGGTGCATGTCAAGGCACACAGCAATTGCTGCCAAAAATACTCAGGTCTGGAGGTGAGGGTTTGAGATGTGACAGTTTCTTACCCTGCAGGCTGGCGAAGGAAGGATGTCTTGAGAGCAAGGACAAGGAAATTGAATAAACTTTGTGAATTGTATAAACTTACGTGTGATTGTAACACAAATACAGAAGAGAAATGGAAATGGAGGAGGCATTTACCATCCACATTCTGCTTGCCACCTTTGGTCAGCTTGTTTACATTTCTCTATAACATGATCCAGTTATGACTTACCTGGTTATCAGTTCTTCCTTGAAAGATTTATTTCATCTAAAATTCTTACAAGGTAGAAAAGTAAATTCATTCTAATGAAATATGCTTTCAAAATACGATGAAGTTGATAAATAAGCTTTTTTTAAATCTTTCTGGAAATCGGTATTTGATGGGAAGGGGCTGTAAATACATTTTTATCTGCCTGGTTATCCGGCTTTCTTTTATTACCTGCACACAGAAGCTGCTGTCAAATCTCTGCCGGTCAGGGAGCAAAATGCAAGATGCCAGCAGCTGTACATTAACTGTAAGGTTATTTAAGATCCTTCTCCATTGTTTCCATAGTGTTAAAAATCCAGCACAGCAGTCACCCTGTTCTATCTTATGCTGGTACTATGTGGAGAGAGGGGACAGGATAGGGTGTTTTCGGGTGGGTTGTTTTTGTCTCTTTTTAATTTAAACCATAAAATTCTAGCATTAAGCCTGGTGAGACTGTGTGTCTTAGGAAAGAGTCCTCTGGTCAGACTGCTGCTTTCCTGCTTTCCTGCCTCTGTTGGTTGTTTTCGCTATTCCTCCAAGCTCAGCTCGGTTTTTGTTCATGTGTTTTGATGTCTTTGCTGCAACAGGTCAGCACTGACAGCAGACAAGGGATGTCTCAGCTTCCTGATTTAATATCTGGGTGTACGAGAGGTCTGGGGTAATGTGGGTAAGTTGCTTTTCTGGTCTTTGCTTCTCTTTATACAGTGAGCCTAAATATTGACCTACTTCCCATCTCTCCCATTAATCTGCTTTTTAGCATATTTTTGGTCTTTCCTAAGCTGTCTGGAGCCATTTTCCAGTGTGAAGGGCTTCACTTTGAGAAACATGTTCTCTGTTCAACTTCCCTGCCAACAGCCCCCAGTAACAAAGATTTGGTTTAGTCAAAGATGATGAGTTAGGAGAGCACTTCCTCATCTGTGTTCAGTTATTGTGTCCTTCACTTCTCCACAGTGCTCTGTGAGCACAGGAATTTTCACATTCTTATAGTATAAAACAGAAAAAGTTTATCTAAGTGCATGGAAAATACAAGGAGGACAAAGGAAAATGTATGCCTCATTTTCAGGAGAAAACAGTTGCTAATATATGGTACAGTGGTGATGAGGGATTGGAGTTGTTTTGATTGATTTCTTCGCTTCGTTCTTCACAGAGAGTTGTTTTGAGATTGACAGTTAATTTTTTCATACAGCTAGTCCTTGATAAAAATAAGTTGATAGTATCTTTCTAATTCCTTTGAGCTGTAGTAGCTCAATGTTCATGCGCATGTTGACGGAGAACTAAGTTAGCAACTTCTGCCAATAATCAATGAGGAGCTATAGGAAAAACATTAGCAGTTTTCGCCATGAACTTGTAAAGGACTTTGGGGCTTTCTAAAGAACTGGAGATGTGGTAAAGCAGCATTCTCATTTAAACAGGCATTTGGAGCATCGTCCACTTGTTTTGCTGAAGATGAAGCTGCTGCAAGGATATGGTGAGAGTAGCAATGGTGGGTGGAATTTAGGTGGAAAGGTAATAGCTGAGGGATAGGCAGAGAGTGGGCAACAGTATTTTCCTCCTTTTCTTCTTAGAAAGGTACCAATTATGTAGTTTTAATTACATATTCATATATAAATATATAACATATAAATAGATA
>WYDI02007528.1:17223-27731 GCA_009867235.2 Psittacus erithacus | reverse complement strand
AAGAGGCCAAAGTCTGCTGTCTTGAAGTCCAGGGCAGTGAGCTTGCTGCACACTCTTCTCACTGTCCTGAGGATCTCAAATTCAACCATTTCATGATTGCTGCAACCAAGGCTGCCCTGGAGCGTCACATTTCCAACCAGCCCTTTCCTGCCTGGTGAGCATGAGGTCAAACATGGTACCTCTCCTTGTTGGCTCCTCTGTTGCTTGCAGAAGGAAGTTGTCTTCCACCCAATTGAGGAACCTCCTGGATTGCTTGTGCCAGGCCGTACCATCCCTCCAACAGGCATCAGGGTGGTTGAAGTCCCCCATGAAAACAGGAGTCTTCGAGCATGAGGCTGTTCCTATCTGTCTACAGGGTGCTTCATCCACATTATCCTTCAGAACCATAGCACTCCATATTTAATGTGCGAAAATGTAAGGAGCGAAAGATTGTCTTCTGTTTTACAGAGAATTGATTTGGACAGGAAGTAAAAATAAAACAGTAAGATATTCTGGTGGATCTTATAGGCTGGGAAAATGAATATAGAGTGGGGTTTTAAAGCTGTTCCAAATGAGTAACTGGGTCTTCAAACAACTTTCAGTCATGACTAATGAACACAATTTCATGTAAGTTAGCATGAGATGACATGGGAGAGCATAGTCTTGCATATGCTTAGTTATGTAACTGTGCTCAGTCCTCTGGGGATGTAACACAGACTTATACACAGTTACGGGAACAATGTTCAGCTTGGCGGTTTGCAAGGATTCATGGAAAGAGTTGGTGGGTTGGTTTTTGGTTGTTTTTTTAGTTTTGTTTGGTTTGTGTGTTTTGTGTGGGTTTTTTTTTTTGGTGGTGGTTTTTTTTTTTTTTTTTGACCCTCAGCCTTGAAATGCATGTGAAAGTTTTCATTTGAAATGGTGTAATGCTGGAATAGCACCAATAAAATCAGCGTGATTACTCTGGATTTACATTCAATAATACAAGAAAAGACTTTGTCCTCTTGATCTTACGTTGAGGTTTAAATAAAACTGAGAAGTTGAAATGAGGCACACTTAAAAATGCTGTGTTGTATTTGATAGCAAGCCAAACTCATGAAAAATAATTGAATTTCCCATAGTTTTGAGAAAAACCCATAAATAGCTGCAAGTTCTCTCAAGCTGAGTCCAGAGATTTCCAGCAGCCAGATGAGAAGGATTCTTGAAAAACTTTGGGAATTCAGCAAATTTTGGAGGAACCTGGACTAAGGTTTGTGTTTAGTTACAGAATCAGAACCCAAGAAAGTTGTCTTGTTTTCAGTCACGTAATAAACAAAATTTTAACCAAGGTCTCAACAGAGCTGTAACTTTTGGTGAATCCTGATGAATTATACTGTGATCGTTATATTTTATTACAAGCTATGCACTGAATGTGTGGTCAGAAATAATTCGTGGCTGTTACTAAAATAGGAGGTTATTCAGCATTATGATTAAGATGCTTATTTTAAGAAAGTTGTTTTTCTGCTTGGTGAGAGAGCATTTTCCAGCTTCTAGTTCTATACTGCTAAATGTTTGGGTTGGTTTTTTTCCTCAGAGCAATATGATAATTTTGCAGAATTTTTAAGCATTTGTTACCTGGTGAGATAGGCATATTCAAGAAAACGCCTGTTCCTCCCCGCCAGTACAAATAACAATGAATATTCAGTAAGGATTTTTTGGTAGCTCTTTAACATTTTTCTGTGGGCTCTTGTGCTCCCTCTACTGACTGTGCACCTGGAGAGACAAACAGAACTGCTGGAGCAGTTAATGTTCCTGTTGACATCTGTGGGGGGAAAAAAAAGAACTATTAAGAAAAGAACAACATAGTTGCCCAGTTCCACTTTAGTTCTTGCAGTCTTAGAAATACAGGAGGAAAACTAAGTCAGTGTTTGCAGATGGAGAAAGACATCTACTCTTTTCAATACTAGGAAGAAGGTACAAACACTGAGGGAACAGGTAAAGAGGCAGGAGGCTTTTTTGAGTTTGAGAGGTAAAGGAATGTAGAGGCTGTTGGAGGAAGTACAAAACATATGCAAAGAATAGCTGTGTCATTTGTTGCATCTGGTGCATCAAACTTCAGTAAGTTCTTCAGAGCAGTTGTTGAAATCCATAGTTAAATTTGGATGTTGGAGTCAGTATGAAATTTTTGTCTCTCCAGTGACTGAAAAGCTTTGAATTCATAAGCATGTAAGACTAAAATAAGGGTTTCCTGACTATTTTGACTTAAGCTGCTTTCAGTCCACAAAATTGTTATGTAAAACATGACTGATTCAACAAGGCATCTTACCTGAGTACAGTTTTGTTGTTTTCCTCAATGTGGTCAAAAGCATTGAAAGGTTTAAGATTTTTTTTTAACTCTATACTCCAACAGAATTGGAGATAAAAGAGCACTGGAGACATTGGAAGGTGATTTCAGTCCAAATTGTTAATTTTGCTTGTGGCTTTAAAAATTTCAATGTCAGTATATTGAGAAATAAAGCATGTGGCTTCAGCTTCCGTGTCTCAGCCATTGTTTGTGGTGTTTTTCTGTTTTTCCTCTGATCAGTGACTGCTAATAGGATGGACTCTAGAAATCAGAGTGCGTCGCAAGTGGGGATGGTAAATCTGTCCTTGGATTATTGGTGGTACATTTGAACTACCATTTTTAATCTGTAGAAAGATTTAATTACTGTATGTTTTTCTTTACTTATTAATCATCTGAGTTTATTACCTGTAAGACTGTGTGAATTTCCCCTTTCCTTTGCAGTTCAGTTTGTTGTGACATGTGCGTTTTGCGTGGGAGGCATATGGGTTAGGTTTCATCTCCCTGCCTTTACCTGTCTGTACTGTGGATGCCTATAAGTAAGCTAGTTATCTGGGGTACTTTGGTGATCAGCAGAGAGAATATTGGCTTCCAAGGTGTGGCTAACATAATGCATTTTGGGGGTGGTTTGGCCACAAGTACCTGTCTAATAAGTTCCTGCCTAGGCTCCTCCTTCAAGTTCTGGTGGTTATGTGCTCCACACTTATGCCCTGTGTCATATAATTTGAAGGACCCACAGAAAATTTTGTTTTGGTAGCTGAACTGAGCTCTACTTTTCTTCCTTGCAATTAAATAGATTACTTTCTAGAGGCACCTTCTTCTGTCTGTTAACTATGGAGGGTGTTCAGAAAGACCAGCTGAGACGTTCATATGTTGTTAGGTAAAGAAAACATCACTTGTGTCTGAGAGTAGCTGATGTGCTATGTTGCTGTGTTTGGGACTTTTTTTTTTTTTGTGTTTAGGTCCTTTAAATTTTAGCTCTTTCTGATAATTAATTTCTCCAGTTGCTTTGGGGGAATTCTGGCAGCCTAGTATCAGGTCAGGATATTTTTATTTCTAAATGAACCCCAAAACTCAAGCCATGAAAACACATGTATGTAAGGCTGACAGCAGCTGCATTATGTACCATTATTGGTTTCCTGTCATACTGCCTTAATATAAATAGTAAAATGTCCCTAACGTGATTCTGGAATAAAATTTTAATATATATATTACGGTTAGAGATATGTAAGTGCTAGATTCCTAAATGACTTTGACATTAAAATGTGGTTTTACTAGAGTATTTCAAAACACTCAGCATGTACCTAGCAATTTCAAAATATTTCCTGTTTAAAGACTGAAGCTAGGTAATGCAAATTTTAGATTTAGCTTGGGACATGGTAGCAAAATAGGAGAGATTGAATTCTGTCTGTACCCTAAATTTTCCAGATTGATTTTTCTAATTTGATTATCATAAGAAGCATCAGTGATCTTTATTCCTGCCATGCTGAGGTGGAAAAGGGGCCACCCTGGATGTTTCTTCTCCTTCAGCTAGAGATGAAAATTCACTGCAGATGCTGTACTTTAGTCATATGCAGTGACCAGCTTGAAGTGTGAATCTGTCATTTGCTTAACAAATTGCAATGGAAAAGTCATCTCAGATTGCTTTTCTTTTTTGCTACTTCTCCTAAAAGCCCTAGTGGTAAACTGTAGATGATGCCAGGGTCTCAGAACTTATGAATATGTATTTAAATGTAATTTTTTCTTACATGAACAAAAATTTCTTAATTATATCCTAAATACTTTAATTCTCATAGGATTAATGTTTTATTGAAGTATTTAATCTTTAGGTAAAGATTACATGACAGTTTATGAATCTACTGTGTAGTTTTGACCTGACCTAGTGTAACTTAACACAAAGTTGGTTTTTTTTTTTTTCCTAAATTTTCTTAGTTTTGATGTGAAATACTAGTAGTAAACAAACTTTAAATAAAGGGAAAAAAAAGGGGGGGGGGGGAGTGTGTGGAATAAGAGGGAAAGGAGGAAAGGATTGTCCTTGGAATTCAGAACTAAAGTATTTGGGTTTCAAACAAATTATCTGGGTCCCTAATAATTACATGACCTTAAGTCATGTAATATATGCACCAAAATGTTCTTGAAATGGTAAATAAATCTGGGACATCAGAGTTATTTTTCAGGTCGGTCACGAGTCCTTTGGTTTCATCCTTGACCCTCATTTTTGTTAATTAATGTAAACTTCACATTTCTCTCTGTTTGAAACCTGTAAATGTCACTCATTTACTTTATAGGCTGCTAGTTACATCTAATGGTTTGGAACTACTTCAGGTACAGTTTATCTGTCTTTGCCCAAGGATGACTCATCCGTCTTAAAAAAGAGTTGGGAGCAGACTCGTACATTTGACTTACTTGTGCTATGGATCAACACTGTAAATTTGATTTCAGATCATGTGGTAGTATATTAAGCATGAGCTTGGGTATTAGATCTGACTTTTAAGCATCTTAAAGTTTATTTTTCCGAATGTGTGTTTGTTTTTGTTTTTTTTAATAACAATTAACTCCTTGTTTCTTCTTGCAAGTATAATGTCAGACTAAGTTCTGGGAAAGAAAATTATGAAATGGACATTGAGGGGAAAAATGTACAAACAAGAAATTTGTCTCAGTCTGTGTTTAATCATATTTACAGCCAACTATGTCAAGTAAATACGCATTCCAAATGAAATCCTGTTCAAGTTGGTAGCAGAATTCCCATCTTGCTTCAGTGGGACTGGTCTATGATCATCCCTACAGACAAGATAAGCCAGAAGTTACAACAACTTCTGCCCAGGACCCAAAATTCTGCAACATCTTTTGTCTTTGTTGTTTTCCTTCTTGTTCTCCCAGTGAAAAGCGGGATGTGGAGTGGCATCAAAAGGGAAAAGAAGGAAAAACATCTTGATTAATAGTTTAGGATGAAGTAAATGTCTTCTCTCCATTTTAGCTGCTGAGAGGATGAGATTTTCTTCCTTATTGTACTTGGCTTTATACAAATGTAACTGAAAAAGCTGTCAATTTTTATTTTGTTTGGAAGACCATATTATAATTGCCAAATAGTCTGTGGTGATCCCCATTTGTTCAGGTAGATGTATGTTTGCTTTTACTCCTGTATATTTAGGTTTGCAAGTATTAAAACAGCAATAGTGTGATTCTTTATTATTACTCCCTCTGATAATAACCTTTCTGTGTCATAAATAATAATAAAAAGTGAGTCATTGATAGTTTGCAGCTTCTTAGCTATAAGGTGCCTGTAAGAGAAGTCAGCATATTGCCTCAAGGGAGTAGATTAAAGGGAAAATGAGTGTGTTTCTACTTACTTTCTTGGCTCATTGCTTTATGGATATGTGGGATCTAAAAAAATAAATGGTGGTCAGAAAAGAACAAACACATTTATTAAAGCAGTTAGAGAAAGACACTGTTTTGCTATTTGCCAAGGCCCTTCTGAATAGCATGTTTGGCAGCTACCAAATGACATGGCCTGTACAGAGCTGATTTTGATGAAGCCTCTGGGATGTGTTAAAAAGTAAACCAGAGCAAATCACGTACTGGAAAGCATAACTCAATCAAGGAAAAATGTATGATTAAGGGCGACATGGGCAAGGAAAGCTTTGCCAGAGCTCAGGGTAAATATTTGTATCAGTGTGAAGTGAAAGCTTCACATTGCTGATGTCAAGCAGCTGGAATTTTCATTGTTTATAAACTTTTGTTGTTACAGTTGGATTTTGGCAGAAAAGGTACCAAAGAGAGAACAGTTTCCCAGCAAGAAAGTTTAGGTTTTGATAAAACAGCTTGAGCAGATAGGAATGTAAAGACGCAGAATTTCTATGCCTTAGGAAAGATAGCATTGCATGTGACCACCAGTTGCCTTGTGATGTGCTGTTGACTTGCCCTGCTGGAGTTTTCTATGTATGTTTGTGTGTTGTGTGGGCAAAAAAGAGACATCCTGAGGATGACCACCAGCACCTTCTTGTGAAGGTGACTAGCAACAATCAAATTATGAGACTTAAATACTTTCTTCAACAACTACAGCTGTTTATCTTTTTCAAAGTCCAGAGTTAAATCTTCTTCAAAGAACATTGCCAGTATAAGTCAAATATCTTAATGAGAGAAAAAGATACGACCTAGTTGAGGATTGAATACAATTCTTTGGATTCTCTACAGGAGTCTTAAAAAGATAAACTAATACGTCTCCTTCTCCTGCCCCTTAACGCAGTACACTGAAAATACAGCTATTGGTATGTGTTGCTATATTTTGCACTGTATCTTAGTGAGGTTTTTTTATTCGAGTATTTCAAGGATTTTAGAGCTACGTATTTAACCTGTAGTGATTTTTCTTGGGTAATGTTTTGTTGGGGTTTTGTGTTTTGTT
Source organism: Psittacus erithacus (assembly GCA_009867235.2). NCBI lineage: Eukaryota > Metazoa > Chordata > Aves > Psittaciformes > Psittacidae > Psittacus > Psittacus erithacus. The sequence continues at coordinate 21,033 of WYDI02007528.1, read as the reverse complement.
TTTTTTTTTTTTTTTTTTTTTTAAATTCTCTGTAAAGTACAAGGCTGGTTTTGATTGGTATGTCCTTGTAATACAAGAGGGAAGGGTTTTTGTTGTTTTTTTTTTTTTCAGAAGTTCAGTTACTATGAGTGCGTGTTTTTAATATTGGGGGTTCTCGTGATACAGCTCATCATTGGAGTCATGATCCCAAAAGCTTCTTACGGGGCTAGCCTGTAGCCTTTTCTGTGGATGAATTTGTACCTGAGCAGCTGGCTCCTCCTGGGAGAAGGGGGAAACTGAGGTTTTGCAGAAGTCTGTGGAGGGGAAGAGAAATAAAAAAATTAAAAAGTTTGGGTCAGTTAAAATTCTTCAACTGGTGGTTAGATTCCCAAGTGAGGAGCTATTGAACTTTAAAGGAACATGGGCTTTGCTGAAGAGATGGTTGGGTGTGTGGCTGAAGTGTACATGCTCTGTTACACACGTACATGAAGATTCTTCAACTTAAAGCTCCATATTTTTGTCAAAGTAAACCAGGGGCTATTTCTGCCAATGAAAACCAGTGTTCTGTAAGAACCTAATGGCATTATCCAGCTGCACTAAGAATAGAAATCAAGCCCCTGCTGGTATAATTAAGAAATCTTCACTTCCAGTCCTTGGGCTTTAGAGACCTGGATCACTAACTAATTCCAATTTAGAGAGCTTTTTTGATAAGAGCTTTTGTAAACCAGGAAATAAGCTGAGAATGAAAACTTTTCATTGTAAGTATTTTAGCTGCGCACTCAGCCTGTTCAGTGTTATTTAGTATTTGGTCTGTCCTGGAGGGAAATCAGATATATCAGTATTGAAGTGAAGAAATACAGCACACATGCTCTCCTAAGGGGTTTTTGTGTTCTTTAACAACAAAAAAAAAAAAAAAAAATAAAAAATTCATAAATGTGGGGCCTGGCAGTGCAGTCTTGTGGCAGAGTCACTTCCCAAGACTCCTGGCAGTTTGGAGGGTAGAAAGTCAGCCTGGGCACAGGTGGATATTTGGATAAACTTAATATCTATCTTTCTGCAGCATTAACTCCATAGTTGATTCTGATCTTTTTTGATTCCAGTTTGGGAGATGAGATAGGGGAGTTTCTCTGATTTACAGTGATGGGAAGGATCAACGTCACACCTGTTCTGTTTTGGTTTGTTTGTTGGATTTTTTTTCTTCCAAATAATATTAATAATAAATAAGATTTATTAATAAATCTCTCTAAATGGGAAGCAGTTCGTTGAGGATGAAAGTTCTCAAAAGCTTGATTGAGCATCTACTTTTCTTTCTACATGTGGATATTCTTCCTTTATGTTTTCATTATAGCTTTTATTTGACTCGTGTCCCTTTCTTGTTTCAGGGTTTTTGTGTGGGGTTTTCTTTTTTTTTGGGGGGGAGGGGAGGGTGTTTTTTTGTTTTTTTCCTTTCCAACATTCTTTACCAGTTCGGTGCTCCTTCTCCCACATGCTTCTTTGAAACAACATGCAAATTTGGCACTACTTCTGTGTGATTCAGACCTGGTAACCCACATGTTACAGGGGGTTTCAAGACTGGTGAGATCAGCCACCCACTCATTACTTAGGATTTTACACATCATAGTGTAACAGGTTAAATATCTGCCTCATAAAAGTGTTTTGAAAATGAACAGTTTCCTCTCCTGGCTAGTGTGGGGGGGACTTGGCCTGGTAGCTGGGGACTCGCTCTGGTAGCTAGGGACTGGTCCAGCTAATCTGCTGAAGGCCAATAGTTTTGAAGGTCACTGTTTTCTCTCAGGAAGGGGATTGTAATCTCTGCAAAAGAGCTGTGCCACAGGTCATGAGACAGCAGGAGCCACCTGGATGAAAACCCACCAAGCAAGCTGCCACAGGGCTGGAAGTGGTGTATGGTGCTCACCTCATCCCTGATGCCTCCTCGAGCTCTTCAAAAATGTGGTGAGGCCATGAGAGTGACCAAGTGTTAGATGCCTGCATTCCCCTCTGCATGTGAATCCAGTACTCTGCCTTAAATGTGTATCTTCTGCAGGAGATACTGTTGTGTGCCACCAATGTCAAAATTTGAATTAGTGTCTGAAGATTTTTTTGTAAACAGAAAATAGGGATGATTCTGCTTGATTCTTTCAGAGGCTGGCTACTGCTCGTAAAAGATACAACCTCCGTTATGTTTGAAGCTTGAATTTTTTTAAGGGCAAGAGTACAATTTAGACAAACACTTTTATTTTCTTTTTCCTGGAATGATGAAACTACTGCACTGCAATCAAACTGCAATAAAAATGTGAAATACTGTCAAACGATATGAAGCTGGTCCAAATGAAAGCCAGTGATAGACAGAATCCTAAAATAAATTCCAGGAAAAAGCAGGCTATTTACTTTCAAAATACAGAAAGCAAACTAACCTTAACGGTACTTGGACAATGCTTTTTTCCATATTTAGCTGCAATGCAAATGCGGATGTCTTTGCCATGAAAATAATTATTAAAAAAAAGTAAATTAAAGTCACTGACACAGAAAGAGTACTGGAGCAGGCAAAAGAGGAAAGCCCAGGCTGATAGCAGCTGCCGGAGTCAGCTTTGCAAAGGAGACTGTAGGTGGAGCTCGGCTCTTCAGTTCCTCACTGCTGGCTTCACAGTGAAGCAATTGTTTCCCTGTCTCTGCTCGGCAATTCCTCCTTCGCTCTCTGTGTGCTTTTTGGTCGCGTGTTCTGTTTATTTTAATGTATACCTTTGTGCAAGGCCTGTCTCTGAGTGGTTAGATACCCCGTTGATAGGTGGCCTTCAAGGCCGGGGGAGGAGTGCAGTCTATTCCCATGACATCCGTGGGCTTTGTGGAGCCAAAAAACCCTCAGGAACACCTAATCCTTGGGCTCCCTCCAAGTACCACAATCTCTCTGCATAGCTGACATGGGCCACTTGGGACACTTGAGGGCTTTAGGTGTGTCTCTCTGAAGTCAGCCACAGTCAAGCATGAGGCAAATGTGCCCAGACCAAAGAAAATAAATTATGTGGGCTCCAATTTTCAGCAGTTATGAAGTATTAAATTACACATCTGAAGAATTCACTCTGGGATTAACCCTTTGGAACCTGCATGGAGTGTTGTGGTGGCTGCTCCTGAAGGGAACCTTGCTGCCTGTGTTTCAAAGGCACATGGATTGTTGATCACAGGGCTGGAATACTAATTGAAATATGTCATAACTGTTAACACTGAAAAGGAGGAAGAGCTGGGAACAAAGGAAGAGCCTGCTACCTGTGCAAAAGCAGGGTGGGAGGGATGCAAGAAGCAGCTTTGGCTTTTGGCTCTTCTCAGGGTGCATGCAAGAAGGTCCTGCATGCCACCAGTTGTAAGTAAAATTAAAACTTTATACTCCCTTTTGGAACCACAAGTGCGACTTCCAGCGCAACATTAGCGTGCATTTATCAAATTTAGCACAGCTCCTGTAGCTGACTCTTCATTCAGGTTTGGGAAAGTTGTTCTGAGCCAATGCAGTTTTGCTGGATTTCTTGCTAAAAAGCTACTGACAAGGCATTAGCTCTGAGTGATATATGCAAAAAGTACATCCTTCCCTGCCTCCCTCAAGTATTTCTGGTTCCCCACAACCATCTGTAACATCAAATATCTGGTACATTATGTTGCTGAAACTTAGTGTAAATCTCACACTGGAAAAACAAACGGCTGGTTTGGTTTTTTTGTTGATTTTCTGTTTGTTGTTGTTTTTTGTTTTTTTTTTTTTTTTTTTTTTTTTTTTTTTTTTTTTTTTTTTTTTTTATGGGTTTTTTTGGGGTTTTTTTTTTTCCAATTATTTTCCTGTTGAATTTG
>WYDI02007528.1:0-11791 GCA_009867235.2 Psittacus erithacus | reverse complement strand
GGGGAGGTGTTTGTGTGTTGTTGTTGTTTTTTTTTTTTTTTTGGGGGGGGGGTGTTTCTTTTTGTGGGGGGGGTGTTTTTAATAGCAGGAACTTCAGTTATGTTTAAGAGAAATCTGACTTTAATATCTGTAAGAATGAGGTAAAGCTATATAAAGAAACAGAGTATGTAATGAGGTGCCGCGTGTAGCTGCTATACCCAAACACAGCGCTTTGCTTGCATGAGCACTTCTTTGCAAGAAGATGTTGGGGCTTTGCACAGTGCTGGTGATCACTGACCTGTCAGCAGCCCACAACTCTCCCTGGATAGAGGCCCTTATGTGTCCCTTCAGGAATCCCAGTTGCTGCAGGAGTGGCACTTTTCTCAGTTGCAGACCACGCTGGGTTTAAAACAAAAACTTGTACCACATCAGGTTTTTAAGAACAGAAGTCATTTAAAAAAAAGTTTCTTTAAGGTTTCTTTGACCCTATTAACACAGCTGTTAAGAACATAACCACCAGACTATGTTTATTTTTTGTGGGAATTCTTGGCAATCACTCAAGGGATGCTATTTGCCCCAGTCACTTGCCTTTAGTGGAGGGAGAAGCAGAACTTCAGCTTTTTCTATATTGGGGAGAGAAGGAAAGCTGCCATCGGGGCTCTTTGCTCAAGTCATAGGAGTAGCAAAAACTGGGTGGTTGCTTTATGACAAGAGGCTCAAATTGTGTGGTCCTGGTACCTTATTAGGGTGTTTTTTTCATAAGAGAATGGACAGCTTTGGTTTTTTCCTCTGAGACCTAAAATGCATATGGCTTATGATTGTGGCATATGCGGTTACTATATGCGTCCACCCCAAGGTGTGACAAAAAATATTTGTGCAAACAGTAATATGACCTGACCTCCCCAATTTCCTGGCATGTCAAATGAGAATTACTTGGGTATTTTGTTGAACCTCTATCAAGTCCTGACATAAATCTCAAGTGTCTCAAAAGCATGTAAACCTCTTCCTTCTATCTGTTGTTAGAACAGAATATGCACAAGAAGTGAAAAAGCATAACCTTTAATCAATGAAAGTCTTTCAAGCCATTTTTCTATACACAAGCTAATTTTCAAAATGTCTTAATACTCTCCTTCACCTTGACAGCCTCATCTTTCACCAGTTGTGAGTCTAGTCACTGTGTGAGCCATAATTGAAAGCAAAAGCATTTATAAAAAGGGGGGGAAATTGAATAAAAGTATTGTATATTGGGTGGATGGTAACATTATATTGTGAATGTATTAATTTCTCTATGAAAATGTGTGTTGTGGTTTTCTTAACATGGAAAATAACTTTGTTCTGGACTTCAGTGTGTAGTATTGGCTTAGTTAAGAGGAAAGAAACCAAATCTAAAAATGCATGCTTGAAACATAAATGCAGTAAAGAAAAATATTAAATACTCTTGAATTTTGAAACCTGAGGACTACTACTGTTAAAGATGGGGTTAAATATGATGTAACAAATATATTTCCTGCTAGTTTTCCTGACATCACAGGGTGAAATAATTGCACCATTACGAACTGTTGATAGAACTATTTTTATTATTAATCAGGGTAAACTGTTAGAATATGTATGGGAGAGAAATGAACAATCAGAACCTAATTTTTATCTTTAGTTCCATTACTTGATGTATATTTTTTAGCTAGCTGTCTAATAATGCTGTCTATTTAATTCGTTTCTTACTTGGAGAAGAAGCAGGGCTCTGAAAAACATGGGTTCTGCCCTGACTTTCCTCAGTCATAATCAGGTGTTGAGGATGTGGTTCCCCCATGTGCTGCTGCCTTCATTAGTAAGTATGGATTTAAGACTGCTGTGAAAGGTTAGGCTAAATTGTCTATTGCAGTTCAGCAGCTTGAGCAACCTTAGGAAATGAAAGTCTTTTAACCGTAGTACAGCAGTGATATGACTTAATGGTGCCGTTATCACCTTATAATAATGCAACTGCATGTGAAGCAAGTCGTCCATAGGCCATTGTTCCCTGCAGAGATGATGGCTTATGATAGCACAGCCCAATGGGCAATCTTGAGAGAAACTGTCTGGGATCTTGAAAAAGACCAGTCAATTAATTTGTTCTATCCCTGCAGGTCAGGAGAAAGATAAAATCACTGCTGTCTACAGATTATCATCTCATATTAAATATAATTATTTTAAACATTCATCTATGTTTTCCATGCGTTGTGCTGGGGCTGGGTCATGCACTCTTCACCATCTCTGGTTGTGTTTGGGAAGGTCTGCTCAGTGGCATGCTAAAGCCTTGCACCAGCGACATGTAGGAATAAAGCATCTTGCCCTTCTTTGAGTCTCATATTATTGGATCCTGCATGTGCATCAGTTCCCAAGCTGTTCTTTCTCCTACTGGTATTTTTCTCAATATCTTGCTGCTTACCTGCTTGCTGTTTTGTGTGCAACTGGTTAGTGGTGGCGCTCTGATGGCTCGTGTTTTATGTCCACGCAGTTCTAGTGTTCCCTTACCATATGGTCATCCTGATGTTACCATTTGCCTCAATCATCCTTTTTGTAACTGCTTGAAATTCTTAATTGATCTCATGAGCTATGTTAAAGATTTATAACAGAAGTCAGTGTAATTCATTTCACAAGCATGTAACTATGCGTTTCTGTCTGACTGGATGTCCATGCTGTGCTCTTATGAAAATGTACAGAAAGCATGGTCTTTTGTCTCTGTGGTAAAATAATGGTAGTCTTGAAGGATATTAGAAACCTTGCACCACTCTACCCCAGCCAGAAGGATAAGCTGTGGACTCTCAGATCTTGCTGATAAGATGTTCTCCACCCTCTCTCTTAAATAATACCTCAGATTGAAGAACTTTTCCCTTCTTCACTAGTAGTGGAGATGGTAAAACTATTTTTTTTTTGAGTAAGATTCAAAGCCATGTGTTGATAATATTGTTAAGCTGAAATGCATATATCAGAATGGCAATGGTGCCAGGAGCTGCTTTTGACCTGGCCTGTGTTTCTTAGTATATGCGACGGAGGCATGTGTAATTAATGATGTTGGCAAAAGGAGCAATGTAGAAAGAGCACACCAAATGAGAGGTTTGATGGTTTCTGCAAAGTACTGTGCCCATCTTTTCATGTAGAAAATAAGTAAACCGTTAGTCTACATGTGATTGGAGCATAACATAGCACTTTTGATGGGGTTTGTCAGAGAGCATTTAGAAGCTGTATTTTAGAAGATAAATTTCATCACATGGTAAAGAAAATATGTCTTAAGGAAAAAGATAGGAAGCACCCTTCATGCTATTAGAGGGCTGGATTTTTGAGTGTAAATGTTGCTGGATCTGTTTTATGGAGAATTTTCTCTCTGTTTATCTACATCAGAATATCCAACTATGGTGTAATTATTGAAAACTGTATCTGGGCCAAAGACTTTCTTTTTCACCTCTGTGACTGTACTCAAGCTGAAACTGTCTTCATTTGCTTTCAGCTTTAACCTAGATGAGAGAGTGAGTGTCAAGTGTCAATCTGATACCCAGATCTGCATGCAGCTTCTTGGTGGCATCTTTTTGTAACATTACCTGTTCAGACTTTAACTGTGCACTAGCCAGACTGCTCATCAAAACAAGTCAGATGCAGAAACTCTTACAGTTTGGAGGAAAAAGATGGATATGCATAGCTGTCCCTTTCCTAATGGCCTTCCCCTTTCACTTTCTCCTCCTCTTTGTGGTATGAACGTATTTGACCATTGCTCTGTGTGCATGAGGGCAATTGGCTTTTCACATTCTCTGTTCTTTATGTCACCCATTTTCAGGTTACTGCAATTTAGCAGTAGTTTCTTTCTAATCTGTGGTACCTGTGTACTAGGCTGGACCACCTCTGGTTTCAAAGCCTTGTGTTTCTTTTTGGAAACTGAAGTCCCTTTATTGGGAAGATCAAAGTTCTCAAAAGCTGCTTTAAACATGGGAGCAGGATGAGTCTTTCCACAAACCTGTGTTTCAGTTTTGTCCTATAATGAAACAAAACTCTACATATCAAAGGAATTGTAAATAAAGTTAAACTTGGTTCTAAATTCAGCAAGTTCTAATCTTCCTAACATTTGAATAATCTTAAAAGCTTCATAAGGTATTTGTGTACTTTTCCCCTGAAAGATGGATTGAGCCTTTGATCTCAGACCTTCATGTAGCGTTGCTATAGTTCATGGGCATGGTTGGAAAGAATTAGTTCTCTTCTGGGAAGTACTGAGTAATTTATGACTTATTTGACTTATTTTTGAGATAAATGTTGCTATTTTTGTCCAATTGCAAATATTTCCATTTTTAGATATTTGTGGAGTTTAATAATAAGTGATATGCGCAGACCTAAGTCACCTAATAAAACCAGATCTCTAAGAGTGTGGAAGGCAAGATATTACCTTTGATTCTGCAAGCCTTGCACCACCTCATCTCCCTGGAACTTACATGTACTCTCCAAATAACTTTCCATAGCATGTGGCCAGCCTTTCATGGACACAAACAGAATTTATTCCTTGGGTAGTTATATAGAAAAGGGCCCAATCTAGCCAAAGAAAGGTGTTTCATAGGTGACCAGCCTATATAGTCTTTCATTCTGCTTGGAAAATATTGGAGGAAAAATTTTCTCAGTTTTTGTGTCAAGAAAAACACATGAAGTAAGCATGTTAAAAGAAAACAACCCAAACTTCAAAAGTATTAATAAAATCACAGAAGAAAGCAAGCAATAAATGTGTGTGTTCACCTTAACAATAAAATGTGGCTGTGAATTGTCCATCACTTCAGCCTCCTCCAAGGAAATTGCATGTGAGACTGGCAGCTGAACATGGATACTTGGAAACAGAGTGAACCATAGCACCAGGCCTGTGTTTGTACATAACAGTGAAACAGCTGGTTTGGATTTTAAAAATTCTATTTTTATTAGAACAGTGACTCTTGTTTATCGTTATTGATTTTATTGGGTTATTATTGACTGACTGCACCCCATGGGCCTATTAGTGAAGTACTAGTAAAACACTAAAGGAAGAAGTAGGCTTTTCTGTGCTTTGTACTTACAACATTTGCTTTTATCGTGATTTTTAGCCAGCTGCCTAACTACAAACATGGGTAGTGTTGTCCACAAGAGTTTGAAAGGGAGATGAGAAAGGATTGTCTATTTTATTTATTTTTTTTTTAAATTTTGTTCCAGCCATTAGAAGAACAAACCAATGTTTAAGGTTATTTACTGTTATTGGAATAATTTTAATTCTCTGTGAAACGTTTGCATCTTTCTCATCTTGCGAAGACTTATGGCTAATATTAGAAATAGGGAAAACTCATCAGTCTTACAATATAATAATACAAAGAATCTGCAATAACTTTTATATGCTATTTGATTTTTCTGGGTGGAAAAGGAAATGCCTTTTCTTATTAATATGAATCAAATGATACATGACATTCAGTTAAAGACAGATAAGACTTGTGTGAACTCTGGTTGTACAGTAAAGTCTAGAGGCCATCTTATAAAACTTTAGGTATCATTGACTACTCTCTCCTAAGATAGTCTTCCCATAGTGCTATAACCTCCTAATGGTCCTACTGATCCAAATAATTTTTTACCTTTCCATTTGGCATTTTTGTTCTCTTCACTGCCTCATAGAAATAAAGTACTCATCTTCTGTATATTCCAGTTGAGGGTTATGGCCTGGCCTTAATGAACTGTAGCAGCATCAGTGGAAGAGACAGTGAGCAAGCAGTCAAAGTCATTGTCTCATTTGTGAAGATTTACAAACCACTGGGAATGACCAGTAAAATTAGGAGAAACATTATGAACCACGGATGGCTGTTGCCGAAGTGGCAGCCCATGAAGTTGCAAGAATGTCAAGTTTGGGTGCAAAGGTTGCAAGAATTTCAAGTTTCCTTTTGGGTATGGAGAAAAGGAAACCTGAAATTCTAGTACGGAACGGTATGGAAGCTATAGGGAAGTGGCCAAAGAGTTTCGGCATCAGAACATGATGAATGCCCGTACTCCAAAAGAAGCAAGAAAAATATAAATATCTCCAAAACTGCAAGCAGACAAACAGATGGAGATGGCAAAGAGGTCTTTAAACAGGTCCCTTTTCCTATTAATGGTAGCCTGTTGCTGCTCCTGACTGCTAAGAATATCTGTTACAGAATAACAGCAATGGGATAAAAATAAGAGAGACTTCTGCTCCTCTCTAAGAGCAAGAAAGTCACCATACATTAATTATGAAAGTAATATTTTTCTCTGTCAAACCTACTGCTGTGAGTAGTAATGGCTTCCCCTGAAAGCTGTCATAAAGTAAAAATGGTAACAAAGAGATGGCTCTACAGTGTAACATCAAGCTGAACTAATGGACAAACTTTATTCTGTTTATGAACAGAATAAACATCTTTAGGGGAATAAGAAAAATAGCATCTAGGATTGGGTATATAGTTATCTAAGGGTGAACTATAGCGATAGTCAGATGTTCATCAGTTTAAAAATTGTAAATTAAACAGATTTACTGCATTGTCTCTCCCAGAAGGTAGGTAAATTAATTGCCAAAGAGATATTTTTTAGTCACCTTTGCTGTGAACCCTGTGAGCAGAAAGGACAGTATGATCGCAACAGGAAAGTGCTGAAAATTACCTAGGGGTCTGAACTATATGGAGAAGAAAAAATAAGCATAGAATCACAGAATAGTTTAGGGTTGGAAAGGACCTTAAGATAGTCTAGTTCCAACCCCACTGCCATGGGCAGGGACACCTCCCACTAAACCATGTCACCCAGGGATCTGTCCAGTCGGCCTTGAACACTGCCAGGGATGGAGCATTCACAACTTCCCTGGGCAACCCATTTCAGTGCCTCACCACCCTCACAGTAAAGAACTTTCTCCTTACATCCAGTCTAAACTTCTCCTGTTTAAGCTTGAACCTGTTACCTCTTGTCCTATTACTCCAGTCCCTAATGAAGAGTCCCTCCCCAGCATCCCTATAGCCCACCTTCAGATACTGGAAGGCTGCTATGAGGTCTCCAAGCAGCCTTCTCTTCTCCAGGGTGAGCAGACCCAACTTTCTCAGCTTGTCTTTATATGGGAGGTGCTCCAGTCCCCGATCATCTTCGTGTCCCTCCTCTGGACTTGTTCCAACAGTTCCATGTCCTTTTTATGTTGAGGACACCAGAATTGCACACAATACTCCAAGTGAGGTCTCACAAGAGCAGAGAAAAGGGCACAGTCACCTCCTTCAACTTGCTGGTCATGCTCTTTTTGATGCAGCCCAGGATGTGGCTGGTTTTCTGGGCTACAAGCACACACTGCTGGCTCATGTTCATTTTCTCATCAACCAAAACCCCCCAAGTCCTTCTCTGGTGGGCTGCTCTGAATCTTTTCTCTGCCCTATATATGCGCAGTAATAGCAAATCAAAAGTAAGTTTGTTTTTCAAAAACTATCTTAGTGCAGGTTCTGTTCACAAAGGAGGCTGTTTTCCACTTTCAGGCAATCTTATCGTGTGAATGTGTCATTAAATGGGGAAGTATACTGGTAACTTTGTTCTGATATGAACACCATTTTATTTTGAAATCTAATTTTGTCTTTGAATTTCATAATGGGTGCAGCAGATAACAGCCAGGCATCAACAGTTACTATTCAATTTGCTGGTACAATCAAACAGCTAGATGCTCTTACAATTGACTATGCCCACAATTTTGTGCTTGACTGCAGGTGCAAAATCGAGGATGCAAAATCAGAGCACAACTTGATGATCGCTTAAAAATTTGGTCCATTACTGTTTGAAAGCCTTTGATTTCTGCCTGTCTTGTAAAACACAAGTGTTTTGGGTTTTTTTGGTTTTGGGTTTTTTTGTTTTATTTTTTTTTTCTTCTCCAGATTTGGTGCTGTTTACTAATATTTACTTTTAAGAATAAATAATCCACCTGCAAGCAGATCCTATATTTGTACTCTAAAACTGAATACAAATAAAAAGGTATATTGCTTTAAATAAACTCTGCTTATACCACTGATCTAGCCTCCCCCAAAACCAGAAACTAGCTCATTGTTCCACTCATCCCAGATAAACTGATGTTTGGTTTGGTTTTTTTCTTTTAATTTTTCTAATACAGTGTGCTAATAGTATTAAAAAAAAAAACCAATTGTGGAAATGAACACTTTTTTTTAATAACGACCACACTAGAAAGCTATGAGTATTATGGATGTTACATTTTTTTAATCTGAAAACTGCATGTATTAACAGATGTTTTGATGATGTAGTTACAGTATAAACCTATGTGTTGTTCACTAGCAGCAATATTACAGAAAGCTCCTTGACCTGTATGCAATCCTGAACTCTTAGGCTTCTGATAAAGTCGGTGATTTAAGTTATATTTGGCCAGATCCAGCAAAACTGTACTCCTGCGGTAGCCAAGCGTACTATTCAGTGACTGCTTCCTTATAGTATTTCATTCATGTGCTAGGTTAATGTCAAATATTCTAACCATAGATCAGGCAGTTGGTGTAATCTAGGTTTACAGCAGCTAATTATTTCTGAACAGTGGTAAGTAGGATTTTCCAATCAGTCTACTTCAGAAAACTAGTTAGTACTTGGAGAAATGCTTTTATTTTTATTAACCAAGATTCATATTGCATTTTTTTATAACTATAAAATGTTTTTTTAGAACTATAAAAAAATCCCACAATACATATCTTCATCAATATTTTTCTGTCATTACTGAAGTAGAGGACCAGTTTGTTAGTATGCAATTCATAATCCCTTCTTTACATTAAGGGACACTGTATGCTTTTGCTGAGAGACCAGAGATAGTTCACTTAGTTAATGCATCCATGCTGTGCTGAATATTGCAATATACATGGAATGATGTAGGACATTTGATCTGAGTTAAAAAAGCAGAAAGCAAAATTAGAGCTACTGGGGGATTTGTATCTTGTTTCCTTTTTCACATCGTTATTCCCAAAATACTGTTGTGTTTTGGTTTTGTTTTTTGTTTGTTTGGGGTTTTTTCCCTAAATTTGAGATTTTATTGTTGTAAAGAGGGTGGGGATACTACAATAGTATCATCATCAACTCTTCCCATCCAAATATTACTGGGGATGGTGAATGGACTGTTGAAAGCAAGTCTAGACCTCTTGCTTTAGGGGTTCTCATAAACATGTTTGAGTCAAAATTGAATTTGTAGGCCACAGCTAGTGAAATGAGGTGCCTGCAAGAGTCCTTCTGTCACTTCTCTATTGCTTGCATAGGCATATCCGTGACCTTCACAGGGTCCAGGATCCTTCTTAGTACTTACGCTTCTGCAGATTCCCTTCTAGAAGTAGCCAGTCCTGGAGTTAGTGTAGCTCTTAGGAGTCTTCTTACCCCTTCTAAGTTGCTCATCATTTTTTCCTCTGGTCTTCCTGCTATTTCTACCAGGGCTGCTGAAATTTTTAGTGGGCACAGCAATATTTACCTTTTTTTTTTTTTTTTTTTTTTTCCCTTTAATCACTGCTTTTCTCTTTAAAGAGCAAAAACCTAAGCAAACAACTCAACAGAAAAGGCACAGGGGAACTTGTGGAGGTTGTGGAAGTTTTCTACTCTTGTTTTCTGAAGTTTTTCTCTTTCCTTCCTTTGTATCATCATAATTTCTCTACTCCCCTAACCCCATTTCCTTTTCCAAGTCCCTTGCTTTTTCTTTTTTTCTTCTCCTTGTCCTTTATTGATTCTTCTTCCTCGTATTATTTTTCTACTCACTCCTCTCTAGTCCTTGCCAGTTTTGACAGTCCATGATTTCAGAAAATCTGTCACCAGAGCTCCTCCTCCACTAACATTAATGGCCACTCTAGAAAGCCTGCCCTGCCCTCCGTCATCTAATTTCAGTCACTGAGGGGGCAGACGACGCAGATGGTTGGCACAGGGAAGGATGATTCACTGCTTGAAATCATGGTGCAACATTTCTGAAATTGGTGAGGGAGAAGAAGGTCTGGCATTTGACAGAGCCATGTAAAAATTGCCTTATCCAAAGTTCAGACTAATCACTTGGCTGTTATTTTCCAGATGTACTGATCATATGACTGTAAATCGTAAAGATTATATTGACAAATGTACCATTTTCTAAATATTCTATACTCGTTCTTAACAAAATGATTCTTTCTCAGGATGTCCAGGTCAGACTGCTGTGGGAAATTGAGTGTGCTGCCATTTATTTGTCCTTGAGTTTTCTTTTCTTTCTGATTTGCACCCCCAGCCCTGCCTCGAGTTGGTTCATTCACCTACTTTCCAGTTACTGAAGTTTGTATATTTTCACATACAAAATCAATAAAGCTGAGTAATAAATTTGAGCACTTTCAGGCAGAATTCTTCATAAATTGGACTAAAGTAGCAAGCTGTTAAACATAAAAATAAAGAAGGAACAGAAATAAGCAAGGAAGATTGCAGGAAAGCAGCTTTTCGGCATGTATCTGATGAAAGTTAAATGGATTACTGTGGTCATAGAAATACACGATAGAAATAAAGATGGTAAGGCCCCAGAATAATTGTGGCTAATACAAGACCATACAGATTCTCTGGATAATATTTACAGTTCTCAAAACTGTGCAAGTATATACAGCATCAAAGTCTGATTCTTTACAAGTAGCTGCTTGCTGTGGTCCACATCTTGATGCTGTACACTTTGGATGTCTCCTTCACAGCAGCTTTCAGTCAGGCTTTGGACTGAGCCATGTTCAAGCAGAGCAGTAGCTTTCATGTAAAACCTTTTAATCACTGAAGGGACAGTGATCTTGAGCACTGTGGTGAAGAAGTCTATTAGCACTATAAAACCTGGACTCCTAACTGCATGGGTTGGAAAATGGTTTTGGAGCTAGAATAAGTGGATGAATTTTAGCTGAGCAGTTAATATTTTGGGTGCTCTTGAGAAATTCCAGTTTCTTGCTCACCCCTGATGTCAATGGAAATGTTTAAGCACCAAGCTTAATGAAGTTGCTTATAATTAGTCTCACTAATTTTTATGAGTTTATGGGATAGCTTTCCAAATGTTCTCAGCCTTGTGCTGTTCCTATTGTTTTAAGCATATCTGCCAATCTAGCTACTTATTTAGATGCCAAAATAGTAAATGAAATATTCTTAAATGTCAGTGCAGTTTCTGTTTAGCACTCTTGGAAGTCAGGCCTTTGTTCACTTTATCATACTAAAATTGATGCTGAAGAAGGAGAGAAGAGGTGGAAGAACTTGGTGTGCAGTTTTCAATTACTTGAGTTTGACTCGTTTGAATTTTGTAGGTAAAAGTAATCCCTGGCTGATATGGCTAGATATGTTAAAGAATGAACAAAAAGCTATATAATGTTTTACATTTTCTCAGCTGAAAGCCTCTTTGTGTTAAATAAGCCTACAGTAAACAACTATTAAACTTGTGGGCTGACATCTTATACGAAATGGAGGTGACAAGGCCTTCCTTCCACTCATGGACGTGAGGATCTTTTCCTCTTGAATAGAATTGCACACATACCAGACCTTATCATAGTTTGTGGCAGGTGCCCAGTACATTTTAAAACTGTCTTATCTTTATTTTGGTGCTTAGGTATGTAGTTAAGAGTCTGGGTCTATGTTATCAGTTTAGAAAATGCCAGATTTAGGATCTTACTGAAAAGTTATGGAAAACTATGCAAGCAGCTTTCAGTCACAACAAGTTGTGGCAAGAAATTCAATAAGCCTTAAATAGTTAGAAGTATTTATTTCAGGTAAGTTTGAGACAATTTAAATGCTTTTTCTTTCCACGCCCTTGCGTCCCCCCCTCCTCCCCCCCTGCCCATCCTGCCCATCCTCTTCGCTCCCGATTCTT
>WYDI02007527.1:0-13163 GCA_009867235.2 Psittacus erithacus | reverse complement strand
GGCCTCAAGCTGCACCAGGGCAGGTTTAGATGGAGCTGAGGAGCAATTCCTTCCCCAGAGGGTGCTCAGGCATTGGACCAGGCTGCCCAGGGCAGTGCTGGAGTCACCGTCCCTGGGAGTGTTCACACCTCGTGGAGACAAGGTCTCAGTACCATGGGTTAGTGGTGGCCTTGGCAGTGCTGGGGAACCGTTGGACTTTAGAGGTCTTTTCTAACTTAAACAATTCCATGGTTCTGTGACTCATAGGAGGAGGGAGGAAGAAATGGAGGAAACTAAAGCCAAGCAGGGTAAAAAATAATGCAGCATAGAAACTTGACTTACAGGAAAATGTTGCTCTGAGATACTGTTAATGGATTTTGATTGTTTTATGAGCCTTAGACATCAACAAAGACATCAGTGATAAAAGCCTCCCCCTTACCTTCCTGTTGCTGTAGAAGCGTTGGGGATGTCCCTTGAGGTTTTGAGTGACTTATGCATCTGACATCTTAAATCACTAAGGATTTGGGATGAGAGAAGGAAGATTAATTGCATTGTTAGTTTGTTTTCCATGCTGTGTAGTGGTGCATTGGTGGATAAACTTAGTGGGGCTTCGAAAAAGGGAGAAAATACTCTTTTATCTGTATACTATAAAGCTGTAAGGGTCTAATGAAGTTTTACATCATGTAAATTGCAGCGTGGGGGAATTTTTACCACTATTAATTTGTTTCATATTGATGCTAGATTTTGCACATCTTGAGTATTTATGAAATGAAGGCATAGTTGAAGGTAAATGCTTCACCCAGCAGCACAAATGAGTTCGTTTGCTTGGTTGCCTTTTCTCCTTGACTTTCTATTCCAGCTAATCCTTGTCTCTTCAGAGTGTGAATATCTAGAAAAGCGTGAAATGATACAACTTGAATGCCTCATGCAAGGAACCAGAGGAACGTTCTTTGGAGTTGGACTTGAGGGAATACAAGCTACTTCCTATATTATTTTGTGGGTTTGAATGCTCTTGTTTCAGAAACAGAGAGTTTACTGTGTTCCCTTCCTGAAAGGCTCATCCCTCTCAGAGTGTTGCTGAAATGATGGTTTTCTGCTACATGAAAGATGACTGATAGGAGGGAGAAATTGGTATCTCCGTTGTGGCTGTGCTTTCACCAGTATATCAATGATAATTTCTTCAATATCCTCTTGATTTGGGAAAAAATTGCCTTGTCTTTTTGGAAGTGAGTGGAATAAATATTATCTTACCAAGAGATGAATACCGATTTTAAATCCAGTTGATGGCAGCTATATTATAGGTTTAGCTTGATTTTCTCAGAAATGAGTCCTATCATGAAGGAAATGAGTCTTTTATGATTGTTCTTGCTGTCCCTCCTTTCTAATGTGATTGATATCAGCCAAATCTGAAAGAAGCAGGAGATGCAAAGACATATGCAGTGCCTGGGAGGGGGGAGAGAATTGTGGCCATGAGCAGCTGCACAGAGGAGAAAACCACTGGGGGAAAAGGAAGTCACATTTGGCCACTGTAGTGAACAGAAGCCACTGGCCAGGGATGAGACACGGAGCTTCAAATCACCCATGTTTGATGGTGTCTCCTGGGTAAGTGTTGTAGGGAATGTATGGAGATTTATGGATATCGCAGTGTGGGAAGCTGAGAGGACAAAGGAAGCACATCTGTTACTCTTTAAGTGTTGATCCTCCAACAGTTAATTGGAACTGGAAGTGGAAATAGCATTTAGTTACTACAAGTCATCTTAATTCTAGACTTAGGGCTTGTTTTTTATGTGTACAACATCCTCCACTGTGCTCAAAGCAAACTCAGAACAAACAGAAGTGTCCTTCATGTCTGAAAACAGTGAAAATTCATTTTTCACTAGTCAGAATTGAATCCTTCATTTCTCTCTCCCACTCTAGATCTGTCATTCCTCACTAGCCTGTATTTGCATGTAAAAATTAACTTGAGAATCCTATCTTGATTTCAAGAGACTTAACGTGAACATCCCTGAAGTAGCTGGTAGACATGCCCATGGACAGCGTGCTGGTGTTCTTCAAAGGACAGGAGCATCCTGGGGACTTCTAGCCAGCCCCACAGCATCCATAAATGTACATCAGGAGAGTATCTCATAGACAATCATGAGATTATCCTTTTGCTTTGAGCAGAGCTTAGGTAGGGGCTTAGGTAAGACAGAAGTTGGGTGAATTAGCACAGAGTGTGGTGCTGTGGTTGATTAGCTCTGGGGAGAAGCATTTAACTAGCTTTTATGTCTTGCTGGCTGTAAATGTGAGCAATGGTTACGTGTTTAGCATGGTTTAGGCATGACCTAAGTCCTCCTGGGAGTTTTTCCAGCTCCATGTTGTCTCTATGTGTAGGTGTTTAGCTCATCTGCTTCCTTTCCATTTGCAATTGATAAGAATTCTCGCAGGAGTAGTTATGCAGAAACATCTCTGCTGTTTTGTCTGAGGTGAGAGCATCAGGCACTCGCTGGTCTGATGTTTGTTTAGGCTGGAGGAGGACGAGTCCATGTGGATTTATAAGGGCAGCAAAAAGTTATAGCTATGGAAAACATCAGGCAAACAAAAGCTGCAGCATGGGGAATATTCTGAGTTTTAGGGAGCATCAGCTTTGACTTGACAGCTCTCATTAGGCAATATGACTTAAAGTAAGATGAAAGTAGACTACCTTGGTATTTAAGCCCTAATGTTGTCGGCTGAAATATGCATGAGGTTGGCAGTTGCTGACCTTTTGTATCTGCCTTGTCTACTGTCTTTTGAGAGAAACCACTCAAGTATCCTCAACCATGTATTTCATAGTATCATAGAATGGTTTGGGTTGGAAGGAACCTTAAAGCTCACCCAGTTCCAACCCCCTGCCATGGCCAGGGACGCCTTCCACTAGTGCAGGTTGCTCCAAGCCCCTGTGTCCATCCTGGCCTTGAACACTGCCACGGATGGGGCAGCCACAGCTTCTCTGGGCACCCTGTGCCAGCGCCTCAGCACCCTCACAGTGTAGTATTGATACTGGCTCCTTACATGAACAGAAACACTGGTTGCACTTGTAGTACTTCTGTAGAAGGGTCTTATGTGGGAGAAAGAAAACTCCTAAACCCAAGTTCTGGGTTAAACTGGTATAATCCTGGGTAAGTCAGTTAAAGCAGGAGAATAACTGTATTTATACATCATAGTTCAGATAGTGCATGTTACGCTGCATCTCCACTCTCACACTGATCTAACTGCTTAAGAAGTCCTGGAAGAAACTGAAAGCTTAGCATGCCATTATTAATGGTTACAAATCTTAATAGGGGCTTTTAACTTGAATTCCTTGACTCATCCCTCTTTTTCCTTTTACTCTTTTCCTTGCTGGCCCCCTGTGGCCTAATGAAATACCTTCCTAATTAAATTTAATAATAGGAAGAATCATTAGTAAAGTGTGTTTTTCTGCTGGGAGAGACGATGGTTGAGACTGATGTGACCAAAAAAGCAATGGTTTCTGGAGTTGCAGCTGAACATCACCAAACTCTAACCTGAAACAGCAGAAGAAGAGCTGTAGAGGAGCTGACAGGGAAGGGGTTAACCATGAAGTTTGAGCTCCTCTTTTCCATGGAGTGTTTTGCTGGCATACATTAGAGTAAAAGGGGTTATAAACTTTATTTGGAGAGCCCTAAAGAAAAGGAAGCTTTGTGCACCAACTCCCAAGAGTTGGGAAGAAAGTGGATCAATTTAGTTAAATTGTGAATGAGTATTCTCCTGTGAACATCTGTAAACTGTTGAGTTTAATTGGCCTACAGCTGGCTCTGATTGTAGCTTGGGGGGTTTTTTCCCCTCCTTTTACTTAGTATCTCATTTCCTTTTCCCTCTGGTTTCCTGGTGGCATTTGTTCTTGTTAGTTTTTTATGTTCAAAAGTAAATAACAACACAAATACATCCACATCAAAGAGCC
This sequence comes from Psittacus erithacus, assembly GCA_009867235.2. Taxonomy (NCBI): domain Eukaryota; kingdom Metazoa; phylum Chordata; class Aves; order Psittaciformes; family Psittacidae; genus Psittacus; species Psittacus erithacus. Next base: position 9,244 of record WYDI02007527.1, on the reverse strand, counting down.
CTAAAACAGAAGTGGGCTGATCTGGTAGAGCATCCTTTTGGAGGCATCTCTTACTGCCTGAGCATCAATGGGTTCCAGGTGCTTGCGGTGATGGCGGCTGGGTGTGAAAGGTGTTTGGGAGCTTGGCTTATTGGATTTGTTTGATTTATATTGTGGTTTTTCACATCATTAGATTCCTTTCAGTCTGTTTTTAACTTGTATGAGTGAATAGACAGGGTTGGATGCTTTATGCAGTGGAACAGTGAAAAGGAAAAGGACAATTGCTTTTCAGCTGGCTTTTCTTTTGTCCAGCTGAGATGTGAATGTAACAGTGGGGTTTTAGTACTCCTACTCTCCTCATAGTGCCTCAGGAATAATGTAAAGAATGAGTTTGGTTGTCATTTTCTCATGACCTCAATGTTGTCCATTGGCAGAGAGAGAAGAATTAGATTACAGTAGGATGGTACGGGGTGCAACTGTGGCCTTAAATTGAAGATTTCAAAGTACAAAACATACTGGTGGCCTAACTTTACTACTACTGTTACATCTATTATTATTATCATCATTATTATTATTATTATTATCATTATAATCATCATAGAGTCTCAGGTTGGAAAGGCTCTCAGGGAGCATTTGTTCCAGCCTTCCTAGGCAAAGCATGACCTCGGCTACATGTCCCAGCGCCCTGTCCAGCTGAATCCCTACAGTGTCCAGTGTTGGGTAATCTACCGCTTCCCTGGGGAGATTATTCCAATGGCTGGTTGTTCTCATTGGGAAGTTTTCCTCTTGTGTTCAGTTGGAATCTCCCCAGGAGTAACTTGTGCCCATCACCCGTCATCTTTTCCTTGTGACTCCTCGTACAACGGGAGTCTCCATCTTCTTTGTAGCCACCATTGGAATACTGGAACAAGGATAATATCAAAACTTATAATTTATGGCTGTGTTCAAGGCCAGGTTGGACACAGGGGCTTGGAGCAAGCTGCTCTAGTGGAAGGTGTCCCTGCCCATGGCAGGGGTTGGAACTGGATGAATTTTAATGTCTCTTCCAGCCCAGACCATCCTATGATTCTATGATTATTATTTACTGTTATTTTCTTCCTAGGGCCATTGTTTTTTTTTCCTCTCTACTGATTAACCAACCATTTCTTTTGACCATTTATTGAAATTAGAACATTAAAACTGGCTCTGCAGATTCAGATTTCATCCTTTTTTTTCCTCAAGGTAAAGATGCACTTTGTATTAGAAGACAGCTGGATACATTAACATGTATTAACATTGTTAAAATCGTATATTCTCTCCTGGATTTGCAAAACCTGATTTAGAAAATGTAGCAAGAAGCACCTGTAATTATGAGAAATAATGTTTTAGAGGGGATGGGTGGAGGGGAAAAGCTGTGCAGAGACTAAGCCAAATATGTGTTTGCATTTAATACTTAAAAACAGTGCCTAAAACCTGAATGCCATTTGATGGAACATCTGGCAAAGTTGTGGCACTGTTTTGCCAAAACATTTTCTGTCACAAACTGAAAACAAACTTCAGTGTGTTTTAGAGGCTGGAATGTATTATTTTATACCTGGCTTCTCTCCTGCAAATGGATATTCCTAATTACCATTGATATTCCCAATTACCACTGCAGGATTTGGAGGGCTGCCTGCATCACCAAATCCAGCTCCAGCATGTTTCTTAGGTGGGATATTTTCCCATTCAACCCCTGTGTTGGTGGTGGCTGAGCTGTTTGACCTCCCTGTTCAATTGGAAGGGAAGCAGGGCTCCTTGCTGCTCCCAGTGGGGAGAAGCTGCAACTTGTTAATGACCAGTTTTGCTACCAGCTTGTTCCTGTGCCAGGAAGGATTAAGCTGTTTGTGGGAGGGATGGAGAACAGCTGGTGCTTTTTCTTTGGAAGCAACGGGTGATGATACAGGCTGGAGTGGATAAACCTAAAGCAAGGGGGAGCTGGCGTTACTTCAGTGGAGGAAGCAGTTTGAAGGCATCGGATTAGTAAATCCAGCATGCGGGAAGATGCGGGTATAAGTGGTAGATGTTCACTGAGGTGGGACTTAAGTGACCTCTCCAGCAGCTGGGTCACTGTGGTTGCTGGTTACTGTAATCTGCTAAGAAATCTCTGCATTCAGTTGAGATTCATGCTTAATTTGGGGGTATTTAGGTTAGTTGCAGTCAGTGTTGGCTAGAGAATGACTTGTGTAACATCTAATTAAGAGGCCAGAATGGTCCATCAGGTATGGACATCTCTGAAGCGTGGCACACTAGTTAGATGAAAACAAAAGAAATGTTTAAAAAGGGGAGGATAGATGAAAGAAGTTGAGATGTAATTGACTTCTGGCTTTTTTATGGCCCATGTGCGTCTTTTAAGGGGATAATAGAGCAAGGGAAAGTCAGAGATGGCTTTAACTGCAAAAACAGTTAATGGTAAGGCGCAGGCTTGTGAAATAAATTGGAAGAGAGGAATGTCTGTGCGATGCAGTCAAGGGAATGAAAATGATGCAGAAGAGCAGGTGGAGAAGAGAGGCTGTAAATGTGGTTTAATATATATAGATGATATTTGAGCATGAGACCCACCTGTGAATGCTCCAGACAATCAGGAGAAGATGGAGAGTTCCAACCCCCTGCAATGAGCAGGGACATCTTCCACTAGACCAGATTGCCCAGAGCCACATCCAGCCTGGCCTTGAATGTCTCCAGTGCTGGCACATTCACCACCCCAGACCAGGGGATCACATGCTGTAGATCGCTGAAATCCAGCTAAACTCTGAAAGACCCAAATTGAGGAGTGTGAAATGTGGGCTGGGAGCTGAGCCAGCCAGAGAGGAACAGAAACCAGCTTAATGCTTTTGTAACAATCCCATTGTCCTGGGTTTGGGATGGAACGTTTGCCAAAGCAAAAATTGTAGCTTTGGAATGCTCAAACCCTGTGAGAAAGGGGAAAAACATTAAATAAAGGCATTATTTTGATTAATTGGATTTTTGGTATTATTTGCTTTTGCTGTATTTTAAGATGTTTTAAAGTACTGTAAGTCAGCTACACAATGTAGGAGCAAGCCCCGGTTAGGTGACTGGTGGTGCGGAGGACTCCTATTCTGTGTTGTTTCTCAGGGATGAGCATCATTATCCATGTGCTGTGACAAAACAAGCACATTAAGCAAAAAATCAGTTCAAACTATTTGTAAAAGTGTGGGGCAGCTTCAGCTAAAATAAATGTGAATATTTGGAATTGGTTAAAAAGTGAGAATTGTCTATAAATATTTATGAGGAAGGATGGTGCTGGTGCAGAAGCAAAAGCATCTCAGGAGGCATCATGTCAATCAGAGCACCCAGATTCGTTCAAGGTGATTGAAATTCATATAAAGGTGGATCATTCAGAATGAATCTTGGGTTTGAAGTGAGTGAGGACAGGAAAAAAGCATCAAGGATTAGTTTAGGGCTGGGTTTTTTCATGGCTACTTGTGGTTTAATACTAAGTGCTGTAGTGTTACTTCACTGGAGATGTGCGAGTTGTTCCAGCACGCAGAGCGTCAGCTTGGTGCTGTTTTGAATGGAGACAAAATGGGAAGAAAAAGACTGGAAATGGAAGACAGTGGCTCATAAATGGATTAAACTGATTTGTTGTGCATTGTCAAGGCTAATAGATTTTTTTTTTCTGGTGAGAATAGACATAAGAGGGAATTCCAGGACTTGAACATGAGACCTTTCCCAGAGCCTGGAATAGATGATCCAAGGATGCTCATCGAGATGTCACAGAAGCTCTGCCCTGTGGCACTTGGTATTTCACAGAATCACAGAATGATTTGGTTTGGGTTGGAAGGGACCTCTGGAGACCATCCAGTCCAACCTCTGTGCCAATATAGAGCCACCCAGAGCAGGTTACACAGGAAAGTGTCCAGGCAGGTTTGGGATGTCTCCAGAGCGGGAGACTCCACAACCCCCTTAGGCAGCCTGTTCCAATGCTCTGCCACCCTCCAAGTAAAGAAGTTCTTCCTGATGTTGAGGTGAAGCTTGCTGTGTTTTAGTTTATGGCCGTTGCTCTTCGTCCTGTTACTGGGCACCAGTCTGGGGGTATAGCCTGGGGGACTGAATTTCAATCTTGTTTGGGTTATTGTCCATGTTTTCCCAAATTTAATCTTTCTGGCCCTTACGTGACGTAGTTTTCCTAATCATGTCAGGGATAAGGCTTTTGTTAACCTCCAGGGTGACACCAAAGCTCTGCAGGTTTCTTTAACAACCTAGAAACACATCAGGGTATGTGGAGGTAGTTTTATCACACAAATCACTTTAACTGTGGATCATCAGTTTGCTACTGAAAAAACAGCAAAAGCTTTGTCACAACCCTCACAAACCTCTACATTTGTATTTCATAGAATGGTTTGGGTTGGAAGGGACCTTAAAGCTCATCCAGTCTCAGCCCTCTGCCACAGACAGGGACACCTTCCACTAGAGCAGGTTGCTCCAAACCTCTGTGTCCAACCTGGCCTTGAACACTGCCAGGGATGGGGCAGCCACAGCTTCTTTGTGGATCTGTACAACTTGACCCTCAGTAGGTCGCTTCTAGTCCGGTGTGTTTGCTGTGATTACAGTGTAGGTTCTACTGGAGGAAGCTATGGATCTGAAAATGAAATTACACCAAGGTTTGAGAGAGGGGAAAAAAAGCCTGACATTGAGCTCTTGCCCCTTGTAGCTTGAAGTGGTTGAGGATTCAGCTTTAGAAGAGAGAAGCTTGTGGTGATGTGCAAAAGGCTTCGGTGTTTGGCTGATGGGGAATATGCTAAGGGAGATAGTCCTGCAGCCAGGGAAGATTATGCCTCTTTTTTTTCCTTTCCCTTTAAAAGAGGCAGAATGTGCTTGGACAGGTATTAACTCACATGTGCGTGGTCTGCTGGGGCAGTAGTAACAGCAGGCGGTGTGTTTTGAAAAGAGCAACTAAACAAATGCTGAGTACTGGCAGGGATGGGAAATGCTGCAGATCGTGGTTGTGTTAACTCAAAGGAGGAGACAGGTTCCTTGATGAGCAGGCTTTTGTCCTAAACTTCTCTCTGTTCCAGTTGAACAAAACGATGATCCTTGTAATCCGAACGACCAGAGCTTTCTGGAGATGTGAAATTACCAGATCTCATTAATGCTGGGCGATATCATTCATCAAAGCACTTCTTACACCTCCTGCTGGCTCCTTTTCTCTCCCTCTCTTAATCTTTCTCTCATTATAACGATGTCTCTGCCCTTTGGACCTGTCTGCTTCCAAGGAGCTGACACCTGCAGAGATATTATTTGGTGAAGACTTGTTAACTCTTTCAGCATTGAAATGCTGAGCCTGTGGTAGGAGAAACACAATCTGGTAGAAGCTGCTTTGCAGAAAGAGCATGACTGTAAATACCCCAATGACAAAGGACAGGCAGATGATTGCACACCAAGGAGAGGAAATTATTCCTGTAGCTGTGCTGGGCTTTCTTCTGAGGAACTATTAGTCCCATTTTCAACAAGTCTGTGCAAATGCGGTTAATGGCATTAAATTTGCTGTTGCTTTAGAGGCTTGCTCCCAACCTAATGTGTTTTTCACGTGTTTCTTGTCCTCCTGGATAGCTCCAGACTAAGGTATCAAAATAAGCCCAAATGCCTTGAAATTAGACCTCAATGGGGACAAATGCCTTTGACATGAATGTAGAAACTACTTCTCCAGATGCTACTAATAGTAGCACCTTTTTCCTGTAGAGCTGTAGCTCTTTGCAAACACCCCCATTATCCAGGCGCTGCGCTGATCAGGTATTTTAGCCAAGTAAATACCATTTCTATAGGAATTTTCCACAGAGCTCTCAGAAATGCCTGTCACTGTTTCAGCATCTCCATTCAGTGACTGAAGCTCTTATCTCTCGCAGTAGGGGATGCCAATTTACTGATGTACTTTTCAGTTAAAATCCAAGTTCCATAAGGCAGTTTAGCTGGGAGAAAATACAAGTCTCTTTGGAGGGGAAAAAAGAAAAGTTTGATAGTTGTGTTCAAGTCAATTCTGTAATAAATGAGCCAATTTAGATGATGTATCAGGCGCCACAGAGAAAGTCATTGGAAATAGCTGGATCTGTGTTGTTCTGGGCTCCCCCACCTATCATGCTAAGCAGTTGAGTTACTACATTCATCCTTTCTACTCTGCACCCATCTGTTCTTGCCTTAAATTGTATTTCCTTTGTAAACTCCAGTGGGATCACATGTGTTTTCATCATTTTGCAGGGACGAGCACTTGAACGTGCTGATCAACATCTCAACTCATACTTATTGATGCTATAGTTTTTAATTGCTTTACTAAAAATGTCATTTCTTATGTAGCATTTGCTCAGCTCCTGACAATATTTGGAGAGCTGATATTTAGAGCTGACTTATAATAGCTGCCAAAGAGTATTAGCTTGAAGTTCTGCAGTAGTGATGCTGAATAGAGACTATTTAGTGTTTCCATTAATCATCTCTAAATACAAGAAGACAACGTTGGAGAAGCTGTATGAATTTTCCAATCCTCTTCCAGTCATTGCAGTCAATGAACCACATAAGTAGAGGAACACATTCATCAAGACTTGGTTTTTCTTTGTCCTCCTACCGAGAAGCAGTCCAGAACTTCACTGCTTTGACATTTATAGATGTTACTTTGATATCCCATCTGGACTTTATCATGGTCAAATTACATTTCCTGGTTGAATACTCTCTCTAAATCTCTTTCCTTGTGTTACTTCCCCGATCTTTATATTTAAGCAAACTATCATGGTTTTGCTTGTAAGATGTGCTGATTGGTCCTCTGGCAGCTGAACAGCCTTTCTGTTTCTGTTCTGATCTCTTCCCATTTTGAATTGCTATTCCAGATGGTGGCTCACTAGTTCCTTAAATATTCATAATATTCCCCTCCTGACCTTACTGGAAATAGTCCACCTGCTCTATCCTGGATCATGTTTGCTTTGATGGCTGCATCCTTTGGGTGGCCCCAGGTCCTTCTGTGATTAAGGGATATACTTGAGTTTGTCTTCTAAACCTTCAAGCCATGCAGTCTTTACCTCATGGCAAAACTTATTAGTGCCTGAATGCATCGAAATATTCAGTATTAAATCATATTCCATTCCTCCAGTGGTCCAGGTGTGGGGTATCCGATTCTCCTGTGTGTTGGTAATAACTTCCATCTCTGCTTTCATCAGCATCTGGTTTTTGCACATTAACTTTTGTGCAGTTGTGATTAATGCATATATCTCCTTTGCTTGTTGTTAAGGATTTTGATTGGTAAGGTTTCTGCAGTCCAGAATTTCTTCTTCCAGCATAAGTCATTATTCTTTCTCCTTTAGTTCATTAGCCACTGCACAGTCATGTTACCGATTTCCACCTTCTCCACCCTGGTGGTTTTCTTTATCACAGTACACTTCTATTATAACTGTTAAGTCCCTTAAATGTATTTTTAAGAGACTTAGTTCAAATGTATGTTTTAAGAAACTTGGTTACTGAATTCTTTCAATTTTGGATCCTTTGTTCCCCAAAACTTTAGCTCAGAGACTTCACGGTGACATCAGCTTCTTACAGCATCTCATCTGGCCCTTCACAGCAGTGCTGGTAGTTGCTTCAGAGGAAGATGCAATGTTACAGCAAATAATTAGTGAGGGGTAACATGTTCAAACTTAAGCAGAGGAAGTGTGGGTTAGATATAAGGCAGAAGTTCTTTACTGTGAGGGTGGTGAGGCACTGGAATGGGTTGCCCAGGGAAGTGGTAAATGCTCCATTCCTGGCAGTGCTCAAGGCCAGGTTGGAGAGAGCCTTGGGTGCCATGGTTTAGTGTGAGGTGTCCCTGCCATGGCAGGGGGGTTGGAACTGGATGATCTTAAGGTCCTTTCCAACCCTAACTATTCTGTGATTCTATTAGAAAGATCTTTATTGGAGATTGGGATGGATGTAGTTGATCATGGTATGTATTTTATGCCTAGAAAAACACACTGGAGTGGGTTGGAATGGACCCACTCATCCAGTTCCAACTCCCTGCCACAGAACACCTTCCACTAGACCAGCTTGCTTGAAGCCCTGTCAAACCTATGATCTTGGGATGCTGGTTGCTTCCCAGCCACCACTCACCTCATCAGGTGAAGCAGCCCCATTTCCCATTGGGACAATCTGCTTTCCTACTCCTCAGCTTGATTTCTCTTGGCAGCCACCCTGGATGTGGTTGACAGATTCTGTCTGAGAAGGGCTTCAGTAATTGCTCGTTCTGTTCGGATGCTGTGTCAATGACAGATGGTCACACTGAATGTTTAAAGTGTTCGGGACCCCCGGATGATCCCTCAGCTTATGAACCACAAACTTTGCCAACGTTTCTGTTGTCTATTAGCAGAAGTATTTACAACGTTGCCTTGAATTCCTATTTTTGCCCTTCCATCTTAAGCATCCTTTGCTGGTTTGAAACATTCTTTTCTTATTAAAGAAAGTCTCAAGATGTTAGGACAGACTGCCATAAGTAAGTGCCAACTGCTATTGCAGACTTGCTAACAACTTTATTTTCGCCTGAGAATGCTACATATGGCCCAGAGCGGAAATATGAGGTTCTGTGGTCTTTGTGAGGCCTAGCAGATATTGTCTTGGAAGAAATAGCCCTTGGGTCAGTCATAAATTTCAGTTTCAGTTTCATTGCCGGAAGGACTTCTTCATTTTTTGCCCAAAGTGATGGTTTTCAATCATTTCACAGCCCTGTGACAGCTCCAGACTTGCAAAAAAAAGGCGGTGGGAAAGCAGCCAATTTATTTATGGCATCCCTTTATTGCAGTTTAGTAGCTGCAAACAAGGGAAGTCAGTTTATGTGCCCCATCGGGATTTCATGGACCAGAGATTGCCTGCAACGCTTGTTTGGGATGGGTTGGTTGACCTGCAGGGTGTAAGTGTGATACTTTATCCACTGCACATTGCAGCATGTTTTACAAGCCTTGCAAAAACCAACTTGTAAGGAAGATGTAGTTGCTCTTATACACTTACTCCTAATGTTTTCCTGCTTAAAAGCATTTAACATTGTTGTCTTTTCAATCCCACAAACACTGAAAGCCAAATTTCACTTCTTTCAGCTTCCTTTATCCCTCCTCATGTTTTGATGAGGAGCAGGACTCTTCATCAGGGACTGTAGGGATAGGACAAAGGGTTCAAACTGCAACGGGAGATTTAAGTCAGATATAAGGCAGTTCTTCCCTGTGAGGGTGCTGAGGCGCTGGCACAGGGTGCCCAGAGAAGCTGTGGCTGCCCCATCCCTGACAGTGTT
>WYDI02007525.1:0-58594 GCA_009867235.2 Psittacus erithacus | reverse complement strand
ATTTTCCCCTTCTTGAAAATGGGGGTTATATTTCCCTTTTTCCTGTCATTGGGAACTTCACCTGACTGCCATGATTTTTCAAATATGACGAACAGCGGCTTAGCAACTTCATTCACCAGCTTCTTCAGGACCCATGGATGGATTTCATCAGGTCCCATGGACTTGTGCACATTCAGGTTCTTAAGATGATCTCAGACCTGATTCTCTTCTACAGTAGGCCTAAGGTCTTCATTCTCACAGTCCCTGTGTCTGCCTTCCAAGACTTGAGCAGTGTTGTCAGAGCGCTTGCAGGTGAATACTGAGGCAAAGAAGTCATTGAGAACCTCAGCCTTCTCCAAATCCAGGGTAGCCAGTTCTCCCGATAGCTTTCAGAGAGAGCCCACATTATCCCTAGTCTGTCTTTCATTTACAACATACCTATAGAAGTCCTTAATGTTATCTTTGATATCCCTGATCAGACTCAATTCTAACTGGGCCTTAGCTTTCCTGACCTGATCCCTAACTTCCTGCACAATATCCCTGTATTCTTCCCAGGCTTCCTTCCTTGCTTCTACCTTCTATAAGCTTTTTTTTTCCTTCTAAATTTTCTCAGCAGTTCCTTATCCATCCATGGAGGCCTTCTGGCCTTCCTGCCCCATTGGAAAAAAGCAGAGTGAAGTAGCAGTGCAATATCAGGAAAACTAACTTTTCATCCACTGGTGAGAGAGGTAATGCAGAATACCACAGCCACTAGGAGAAATCAGAGACTTACACAGGTAGTGCTCCAGCTAATGGCGAGAAAAAGTTGGTTCCACTAATTGCAACCAGTAATAAATCTTATCATAGAAGTAAAATTCAAGGAGATGGTAAAAGGGCTAACGTTGCACTATTGTTCAAGAAATGGAGCGAGATAATCTCAAAATTACATCAGACCACAAACATTACAAAGCTGCTGCTGCAAAAAAAAGATATTTCTTTCTAAGCTGCATCTACAGAGTTGTTGAATGCTGAACTCTTGGCTTGAGTGGAGTGTGCTACTTCAGACAACATGATCTAATGAAGACAGATTTGAGAAGTACAAAGGAAAGTGGCAAAAATCCATAGAAATTCTATGAAGTAAGGTTGAAGGAACGGTATCTGTTCCTCAAAATAAGGAAAAATAGAAGTGACAAATGTCTGGGCTACTAATCAACACTCTTTTGATTGTCAGTGAAGAGATGAAGGCATCTCCAGGATGTGATTAATCTGTTTCACATGTGTGTGTTGAAATAAGATGAATTACATCACAGAAGCACTTCCTTTCATAATCTACCAAGGATTTCCAAAGAGACTCACTTAGATGTAGGCAGCTGCTGTCATGCGACCCTTCTTTCGTCATCTCAGTGTGAAGTGCTTGATACGTTTTCAACTGATAAACAGTTTGTGACAAATCTGACCATCATTATTATCTGTGTAGTTTCATACGGCAATGTAATAAACCATTACTTTAAATCTGTAGCAAAGAAGATTTTGCATTAAGAGAATTATTCTGCAAGGCTAGTTTGACAAAGAAACAGGAGGCCTATGGCCTGTGGAATACCATTCACGGATTTTTTCCTGAGAATTATGTTTTAACCTGCATCAAATCAGAAGACAGAGAAAATTGCCTTTGATCATTTTTATTTCTGCATGTCTATAGGCCTGTTATCTGACATTATGCCTCAGGAGTTGAAGGAAAGCCTATCTTGGTTTTGTCCCATACCAAGTAGCATGATCCCAAACAATTCCTGAGCATGATTCAGGGCTTGGTTCAGGCCAGGGACAACTACCCACCAATAGGCAGTTTAGAGTCAGCCTCCATTTTGTGTAGGCAGGAAGAGTTTAATAGTATGGACATGGCTAGACATGTCAGTTGGCCTCAAGGACGAAGAACAGGCTCTGCTACCATTTAATTTGTATTGATGTCACTCAGGAGTTTGCTTGACTTAGGAAGAAAGGTGTGCTTTCAAGCAGATCTGAAGCCACACCTAATTGTGTAAGCTGACACCATCCCTTGAAGTCTACCCAGAAATCAAAGATCCATGGGTATTAGGGCAGCAACTCTTAAACATTTCTTCTTGAGACTATTTCTGGAATCACAGTTTCACTTCTGCTCAAATTTCCAGGCTTATGATTCCAGGACGTTGTTTGCTTCCATAACCATATACCTCTAAATTAGGCCAGTCCAATGTTTTTTGCCTCAGATTGGCATAGAAGGGAAACTGACACTACTGGAATCCTGGTGTAACCAGGGTCTGGATTGTGGCAGCAGGTCCCATGTCTGAAGATATGTATAGTTGAATCCAGTCAACGTTTATTACCAAGTGGAGATTGACAGTACAACCTATTATGCCTTCCATTAAAAGCTCTATCAACATAAATTTAATATAAGCTCTCCACTGGAAGAAGGAATGTAATCCTCAATACATATTCCAAGTTCTTACCCAAGACACATGTCAAAGAGCTTTGTCCAGTTGTCTAAAATCAGTTTCAACTTGTCAGGTCCCATAGTATTTCAGTCTTGTCCTACAGTGATAGTGGAAGTACAACTCTAAAGAAGGGTGCTTCAAAAAATCTGTCAAATTTTGATTATATGGCTAGAGCTTTGATGCTGCTGCAAGATTAAACAAGTAGCAGGACAAGGACCAGCCTAACTTATGAAAAGATGGTGTTCCTATGTATTAGAAAATATTGACCTGTGAGTTTCTCAAGGCAAAATCCAATACAGCAAAAACAGACATCAAGGAAACTTATCACCAGATGTTGTCAGCATAGATCAGCGTATATGGGCTAATATGTACAAAGCTGGATTTCAAAGCTGTCACTTGGAAAAAGGTCATGTTCTAATACATAAATGCATAAAGTTCACAGATGGGTATTAAATAACTAAAATAACTCATGACACAGGTGAGTACTACTTACAATATTTAAGTTTAAATGGATCAATACTGGCAGCTAAAAGGCAAGAGTAAATTAATGGTTAAGTCACAATCAGTTCTCATGAATTCCACTCAGTGGTCTGACTATACTTATTTTGCTAAAGCTTGTTCAAATTTAAATACTTTACTTATATGTCCTAGAGACTACTTCTCTGCTTCCTTTTATAGACAACCAGATTTTTTTTCCTGCCAGTCAATTTAGCTAATCTTGTTTGCTAATGCATTATACAAAGCAGCACAATTTTTGCTTCTCATCACTAGATTGAAAGTTATGCCTATTGCAAAGTTCAGTTGACTTAAAAGTCACCAGTGGAATATACAGATGAAATTACATTTAACTCAAAAGATCAAAGTAATTTTCTCCCTTCTCTTTGATAAGCTTTCTCATTAAATATTATGTGTTTAACTGTGGGAGGTGCTGAGTACCAATCTGACCCAGAAAAAAAATAAAGGAAGCAAAGTGATGGGAATTTAACAATAATATTTAACACTGTATCTTGGCATCATGAAAGTACTTAGAGCACGCTGCTGTCAAAGGATGTTTGATTGAGAGAGTATATTGTCTTTTCTGACAAAAAAAAACCCAAACCAAACACAGAAGTGCCTTTTGGCCACCAGATAGCAGTGCTTCACTTTATACAGTTCTCAACTCAATTACAGTGTTTCTTGCCTCGTAGAAAAATCTATATATTGGATCCCGGTCTCCTGCGCAGATGCATCTTTTGCAGACTTCATTATAGACTTCAGCTGAAAAAGAAGTAAAGATTTTGGAATTAGGAGTGCAGGTGATTTATGTGTTCAGGAGGAATCAAGAATACTGCAGCTTTCCTGAATGGAGAGTTGCTTGTAGAAACCTAATGGAGTGTAGGCATTATAATTCTATTTTCCAATGACAAAAGTTTCAAAGAAAGTCTTGGGCTTAACATATTTTTAAGACTTCTCCCTTGCTGCCAGTACATTTCCTTATTTGCATTAGAATTGCTGGAGTATTTCAGAGAGGTATGGTTTATAGCCTCAGAACACAAACTTAACATAGTTTTATTATTTCAGTTAATTTATCATCCCCACCAAATGTTTTAAAGCCTCTGCATTTTTCTTCAGTTTTAAATAAAGGAACAGACTTTATCAGATTTTTAGCAAAAAAAAAAAAAAAAAAAAAAGATATCCCCATTTTTCACTGAAACTTGTAAAAAGGCCAAAAGTGGAATATACTAGTATAATAATCATAATAATAATTAGCAGTTGTATAATGCTGTGTGGTTCATGTCACCTTACAAGAACAATGCATCATCCTCAGTTTTTATTGATGCAGTTCCAGACCTCAGGTGAGGCACACTGGGGAGAGTGAATGGGAAAGGCTCCGTGATAGTTAATTCCCTTATTCTCATCTGTTCCAGCTTTGAGTTAACACATCTTAGCTGCTGCTTTAACCTGCAACAGCCAGTTATGATCCTGACAGGGTTGTGAAACAGCAGCATCTCTTTCTTTTCTCCCAAACAAGGAGGAGAGAGATTATAATGGAAACCATCTCTGTCAGCTTTACACTAGAATATTCTTCGCTTGGGCTACTGTAGAGCTCTAAATTCCTTTACTTTTGTAGCTCATGCAGGGGACCCAGTGTCAGAATGGCATGAGCCCTCACTCTGTTGCTGTGATTCATGTGACTTCTCTCACAAGGAATTTCACTTCCTGTAGCATTAGGCATGTCTACTGAGTGAAAAGGTGACCTTCCCTCCCATTTGTGATCTCATTTAACTGTGACAACTAAAGCAAACTCTTTATAAGGAGAAGTAGTGACAGGAATGTTTTCAGCTTTGTCACCCATCTCTTATTTTAAGCCATCACAATTTCCTTTTCTCTCTTCTTATATAGTCATGAAAACCTGTCTTCTGGTAACCATCTTTGAGCAGACAGCCAGCAAGTATTCAGAGATAGAAGACCTTCAATTTGATGACTATTCCCATTGTTCTTCTGTAGATAGACTATGTCTCTACTAGGAAATTGATGGGGAAATGTCACTTCAGGAGTGCATTAGGCTTAGTGTATCTCTCAGAAGGTCTTTCATCTTGGTATGGAACAAAGATTGCTATCTTGGGTGGTACAGCTTACGAAATGCCTTTATTCCTGGAAAACCAAAATTGCTATAGCTTTGTCAGGCATTCTGAAGCAATTAATGTGAGGCTGGGTTTACAGCGATATATTTTTTCTTAACACAAGTCCCAGCATCTGGTTCGGCCCATGTTTCCTGTGCCTTGGGATCCAGTTCTAGCAATGTCCTTAGAAACTCTCAAAAAGCAGTCTTGCTCCTGGAGATGGCAAATGAGTTAAGTAGTGCTGAACTTGGATATCTCTTCTCACTTTGTTCTGAAATAATCATGAACATATCCAAATCTAAAATCCATTGATTAGTCTGAGCTAACGGGACATATTTTAAAGGGAAAGGACTGCTTTGTCACAATAAGATCGGCACATCAGTGTCTCTTTTTGTAGTTTATACAGCGGACACAGATATTTTTGCTAATTTGTCTGTATGCTGAAACACCTAACCGATTTGGTGAGGCACTGGCGCAATCAATTGTCTATTAAGGGAGGAGATACTATTTAACTGTAGTGTTCACTGTGCCAGAAGCTAGAACCTTAAATACACAGAGGCTGGAAGAACCTACTGTTCCACTTGTTTCACAGGTTTCCTACTCTTTAAGGAATAATGGTAATAATGAAATATTTAGATCCAGAGAGCGCTCTTAATTGCAACCTGTGGTCTGAAGTCTGAGCGCTAGTGGTAAGGTACCTCGGAACAAGATGGGATCTGAACTCCTCAGCCTTTCACCCACTGTTCCCATCAATTGGAAATACTTACAGCCTTCTTTACCTTTCCTTCTGTCTCATGATTTGATATTAATTTATTTTTTTAATGAAAATGCTTCATGTTTCTACAAACGTAAGGCTTTCTCTAGCGTAACTGCAACCCAACGTCTGCAGCCCTGCGCCAGCCTCTCCGTACCACAACACGAAACGCCGGCTCGAGACAAAGGCACCACCGCCTGTCACACCCAGACGGGGGGTACCAACGCTGGCAGGTCAGCCGAAGGAAGGGAGAGAGAAAGGCCAGCACGGCTCTGCAGGCGCTGCCCCAGCGGCCCGGCTCCGTGAGGGGAAGAGAAGCCCAAAGGGGCGCGGGGACTCGCTGGGCGGTGGAGACACACGGCGGGGGGAGAAGTGTGGGGAGGAGAAACAGGAGGGGAAGGAGGAGGGGGTAGGCGGCGGCGGCGGGGCGTCACGAGGGCCCGCGCTGCCGTTAAAAGGCCGGGCGCGGCTAAGGGGCGCATCCTTCTCGCCCGCAGCCACAGCAGTAGAAGTAGGGGCGCCGGCAGCGCGGCAGGACAGCAGCAGCAGACGGACATGGGAACGGCGCTGGCGGCGCGGCTCGGCCTGGGGCTTCTGCTCATGGCCCTCCTCCTCCCCACGCAGGTGAGACCCGGAGCGGCTCCAAGCTTCGCCTCCGGCACGAGCGCGAGAGGCGAGAGAGCGGCCGCGCCGAGACCCTCCCTCAGGCTCCCGCCACCCCGGCGGTCGCCTCAGGACAGGGTTGGGGCGGGTTTCGCCTGAGGGGCCGCTGGGCTGGCGGCCGTTAGGGGTGCTGTCGCCATCCCGTCTCCCGGATCCCCCTCTGCGGTGCCCCGCCGAGAGGCTTCTCCGCCCCGGCGGGGAAACGAGCCCGGGCAGCCGCGGCTGGCGAGGTGCCGCGGGGCTCCTCCCGCAGCCCTCCTGGCGGCAGGGGCGGGCTCGGGCGGGCTGCGGGTACGTGCCCCGCGCCTCGAGATGGCGATGCCGTGATCCAAAAATACCCCAAAAGAAGTTGGGAGTTGGCCGCCTTTCTTCCGCCCGGATCCTCGAGGGAAAGCCTCGAGGAGCGGCATTAATCCCCCGTCCCCCCCGCTGATAAGAAGGGGAACGTGCCCCCCAAACCTAAGTTAGCGCAGCGGCACCGTGCTCTGAATCTCCCCGCACCGTATGAGGCTTTGAATCCCGTTCTAGGGTCATGGCGGGAGCAGGAGGTTTGGGAGCTTGAGGCTAAGACAATAGCCTCTTGCTGCTGTGCTGGCCAAGTTTTACCCTTGGTGCAAAGGTAATGAATGCAGTAGTGATTTGGCTTTCTGTAAGCAATCAAGCCAAGCGGAGCTCCCAACTACCGCATCCATGCCTAGAGACCACCTTTTGAAAAGGGTCAGTTTCGCAATATCACAAAAATAAACAGCAAAGGGATTCCTGGAGATTGTTTTAAATTTTCCTCCCCCCGCCCCCCCCCCCTTTGTTTGTAAGGAAGGGCTTTATCTCTTCTCCATTGCACTCTGTGAAGTCTTGCCCGTGGCGGTGATGAGAGCAGGATCACACCCTTTGGATTACCAGTATTTGTCACATGCATGTTAAGAGGATCTGCAAGGGTTCCATCTACCGTAGAGTTGTGGAACTTGGATCTAAGCCCTGCCATTTCGACAATAAAAAAATAACAGAATTCAATAAACTAGGTTTTCTGTTTTAAACTAAGAAAACAAAGTGGCAAACGGCAGTGGAGGCTTTGTATAAGGACCAAAAGAATTCCAGGGCGGGTTGGGACCTGCCTGGTATCCACCTTGTAGGTTATTAACACTGCAATTCATTATTGATCACTTTCAGACTGGTTTCAACAGAAACTTCCACACAGCGAATCTTTTTTGTTTCTTTTTTATCCTGCAGGCCTAAATTGCTTTCAGCATGAGGCCAGCTGCCAAAATCCCAAACTACTAGAAGCCTTACGCCATCCTGGTGTTTTTCTGTTTCATGCTAATTTATTTGTTGTTCTCCTGTAGAAAATACTTAAAGAAAATGCTCATTCAGTTTTCTAATAAATTTCACATTGGTTTCATGGCTTCAATATTGAGGGACTATAATTTTTTCTGCTAATTAATTTTCTCAGTAGTACTAGAAATATGAGACAATAAAGATACTTTTTATGGAGAGTATTATTTATTAAAGCAGTTTTTCTTTTTTTAAAGAAATCTGGGTTTATTTCAGCTAACCCTTACCAGAGCTTATCAGAATGCTCTGGTATAATACAAGTTAGCTGCCACAGAGCTGAAGCCAGGCTTGCTATATTGTGCCCTTTGTGGGGGGGGTTCTTGCCCTTGTTTTTCACCCTCATGTACCACATGCATTTTTCCACTGGAAGAGAAGAGCATGTTGGCTTAGCTTTGAAAGTTTTCCTGTATATGTGTAGGAAATAACCTGATACTGAAATTACATACGGTGTTTTTTATGTTCTGTCCCTATCTATAATGCAAAGTTTTGGGAGGGAATTGTTTTCGTCGTTGTTGTTAGCTTGCTTTCTGTCAATGTTTTTTTAATTTGCTGTTATTATATCTTCTCCACTGCATTCTTCGTCTGTGTGCTCTAGCTACAGATAGGTTATGATTTAATCAGTGCAGTTCCATTGTTCTAAGTTCTGCAGTTCGGTACTACCACGGCGAGATAAGAATCAAGACAGGCTGAAATATAAAGTCCATTTACAAGCCTCACTGTTGCTTGAAAGGAATCCCCAGACCAGGCCCAGAAACAGTAGCAATGGAAAACAAAACCAGTGTTTGATCACATTTTTGTTTGTGGTTTAGTCTGCAGAGACAATGAATTCATACAGTTGTCCAAAAGCCTTTTCATAGTAAGATTTGTATTTGCATAGCTTTACATTTGCTTTTTTTTTTTGTTCTTTTTCAGTGTGAGGTTTCTTTTGAAACCTGCTTCTCTAGTCTATCTTTTGTTTTAGTGCAGGGTTTTGATAAAGTGGTAGTTATGTAACAACAGAAAAACACTTGGAAAATGTTAGATTTATTTCTTTAATAATGCCATGCATGCGTTTCAAGATCTCTTTGTCCTTAACAATGCAATGAGAGGCATGAGCAATTGTGTGTATTGTATCTGAGTACCATGACTGAGTGCTACACATTGTTCATTACTACTAATTTGTCTTCTGATTTTTTTTTTTAAAAAAAGCCCCTTTTTTGTTACTACTTTTCCTCCTTGCATTCTAGATTTACTGCGATGCCAATGGAACAAGTCCAACACCTTCAAACAATTCTTCAACAAGTTCCACTTATTTGTCAGCTGTCACAAATTCACTGAACAATACCACCACTCAGGGACATGGCAGTTCCCTTCACTCTACCGCAAGTCTTCTTTTCATTCTCTCAGTTTCTCTTCTGTATTTTTGCTGTTAAGAGACTGGCATGGAAATGGCTACCACTCCCCACCTAGTTTCCTGAACCATCTGAGATGGCTAGATCTCTGACCCAGCATGAAAATAAACTAGACCAAACTCCGCATCAAACCAGCTTGGTTCCACTCCATACTCAAATTTTAGTACCAGTCTGACCTAGAGAAGCACTCAGTATTCTGACTTTCCAAAGCTGACCAGTGTGAAAGACCAACTTCAGCAAGAAGGTAAAATGATAAGCTCTTCTACCAAATGAGTCGGAATTTGAAATGCAAGATGGAAGCAAAGAGACAGCATTGACGCCCCCTTATTTAAAGCTGAGAAGAAATGCAGTATCTTATAATAAGGATGGATGATAACATTCCACCAAGAAAAAAGGCTAAATGGTTTTTTACCATTCAGAATAAGAATTTGAAGAGATTTTCCATTTAAATGTTGAAGTCGACAGGCTCATATAACCACTAGAAAACACAGAAAAGCTCGAACGGTTCTGTTTCTTGCAGAGCCTATATGGTTATGACCTGTGTGTAGTAGGATGTATGCAAAAGAAACCAAATATCAGTGAAAAGGATTTCTTCTATAATTCATTTAAATGAAATGGTTACAAGGATAAAATAGATTACCAAATTTATGTAAGAATCCTCTTTATTTAACCTCTGAGTCCCAAACAAATGGCTAGCCAGGCAGGGCTAGTTTTGAAATGGCTGAAGCCCATCGGTTTTTGTAACAGTTGAATTATTTACAGTGGGAATTTTAATTTGACATTTTGTTTAAATTGTTTGCATATTAAACTGTATGTGCCAGATGTGGGAACACTGGGAAAAGTACCAGGAGCTTTTTGTAAGTTAAGTTCAGACAAAACCAGAAAAAAGTCAAGGGATAAATATCTCTTCTTTCCCCAAGTTCTCCTCCCAGGTTCTACAAATTATGTAAGTTCTTTTTGCTCCTGGAACTTTCCTTAATTATGAAGGATTTATGGAATCTTCTGAGTAATGTTCTAGTGCTGCTTTTTTTTTTCTTTTTTTTTTTTTTTACACAAGGTGAATAACTTCCTGGTATTTGGTTTTGCTTGGGTTTTGTTGTATATTTTTTTTTTTTTGTTCTGAAGAGTTTTAACTGTGATAGTTTACTTTAAACATGGGCTAATATTTGTGGAGGGGAGAAGGAATGGGGAAAGGAGAGCAAAACGCCAAAAATAAGAAATTAAGGATCAGGTGTTTGGAATATGAAGACTGGAATCTTAATCAGTGAATTTCAAAGTTACCTTTGTAAATACTATTTTTTAAAAATTTTCTGAATCAAAATTGCTACACTTGCACAGATTGTTTCTGTATCATCCAACACTTTAGATAATAGTGTCTGGTACTTGATCAAAGCAAGCTTTGTTGAGGAGGTTCAACTGCCTTGATGGTAAAACCTTGTCAGAAAAAAAATGAATAATGTTGATATGATCACATGTGAGTATACATGATCACATTGCTGTGTACAGATAGATATTGTGGCATAAAATCCTGTCAAACATGAGTGGCTCTCGAATTACTATTTTTTTTTAAGACACACCTCTCAGTTATGTTACCACCAATCCAGAATATCGCATATTAATAGCAAACTAACACAAATTCATGTCAGAGTACATGGACATTTCCTTATGCTTATCATTTGTATCCAGTAAAATGTTAATGATTGTATTTTTGTGTTTGTGTAATTATGCTTCGATTTATTAGCTACTGATTTTCATTGGAAGAAACTGTAAATAAACCAGTGGACAGGCAATGCATTCTAGATGCACTTCCAGACACGTCTACAAGAACTTGTAAGTTGCCTGCTTAAA
The DNA here is from genome assembly GCA_009867235.2 of Psittacus erithacus. NCBI lineage: Eukaryota > Metazoa > Chordata > Aves > Psittaciformes > Psittacidae > Psittacus > Psittacus erithacus. The sequence continues at coordinate 47,580 of WYDI02007525.1, read as the reverse complement.
GTGAATGAGCTGTTAAGCAAGATGGTATATGTGATTAAAAACCTCAAGGTCTAGAACTGCTGAAGTGTATTTAGTTTTATTTCTCTGTGAGGTTTAGCGACACTGGGAGTCTGGATTCTGCTTTGAAACCAGTGAGTGAGATTTGATTAACATCTCTAATAACTGTAGTAAGATTTCCATACTTACTACAGCTTCTTCACTTTCAAGCTATTTTACTCTTTCATTTTAGACAAACAGCACGTAAAGAGAGTTTTCTTTTATTTCTCAACATAGCAAGGAGTTATTTTTCCTTATGACAGCTAAAGCTTTTTTTCACTTGCCGGTTTTCAAGTATGTGAATTAACTGCTTGAGGTTTCTGACTCCCACAGACTACAGTAATATCATAAGAATATCCTCATAATACAGGTTTCACCATGCTCGATGAAGGACAGAGACTGGAAGAGGTAGGAACATGTGTAATATTTTGCTGAGAAGCAAAAATCACCTGTGTGAGAATTCAAAACCAAATAATTCCATTTCATGACATTCCAAAACTGTGCTTTTGCTGTTTTCCAGGTATGCTACTTTCTAACAACCCTTAAAGGCCTAATGCTATTCTGAGTGATTATTCCTTGGCTATGGAGAAAGGCATTTAAAAGTGCCTTGCTACTTAGGCAGGCTGCACAACTGTCTGCATTTGTCAGTGGGGAAAGAGGCCTCTGGAGAGGCCTGCCAAGGCTCTGGAGAGGATGCAGCACGGCAGGCCTTTGATTGTTTTCCTTTACTTTTCCAGTAGGCTGAGCAAACCTGAGGAGCAGGATGAGTTTATCAAAGCTGGCTGTTTGAATAAATCTTGGAATGCGCAGGGAGTATAGGAGCACATTGTTCCCTTGTTTAGCTTCCCTGTGAGGGCTCCAGAAGAAAGCATGAAGATAACCAACCATTACCTGTCCTCTATCTTTCTTTTTTTTTAATAAAAATCCAAAACTGAAAATTGGGAGACTCTCCAAAAAGAGGCAGAACGAAATAGGCTGCAGCAATGGGCCTTAATTCTATGATGTACCATTAAAATAAATGAGGTATAGGAACATGATCGAAGTTAAGTTTTTTGGCAAATGCTCAGTTGGGATGGTTGGCTTCAGTGGTGGTGTGCTTTTTCCTTTTTTTTTTTAATCATCTTTTTGGTTTTTGGTTTTGTTTTTTTTTTTTGTCTTTAAAGCCTCTGGAGTGTTTGAGTTTTCACCAGTCCAGATGAGTCATTTAGGAAAACAATCTGGCAACTTTGTTCCATTCACAGAACAATAGGATCAGTGATGAAGAAATCTATCCAGGGAAAAAGCACATGGTGGATTTATGTAACAAAATGAGAGGGAAGGGAGAAGAATGGAGCCTACACACTTCACAGCTATTTAATTTTTTAAAATGACACCTTTAAGAACTGGAGCCAGCCCTTACCTCTGCCTCTCACTTTCATGAGTCTGTCCAGCTGGAGTGTGTCTGGATAATGTACATTGCAATGACTCTGAAACAATTCTGCTTCTGTTTGATGCATGGCGCTGCTTTCGTTGTAAACATACGCTCCTCACATATGTGCTGAATAAAGTATAGTGTTGCTATTGAATGAAATAGCCTAAAATGAGCACTTAGAATTCATGTGCAGCCTACTGTTCCTTCCTTCACAACATCATATTCTGAATAGCTCTTTAGTTTTTTCAAATTGCAGTTTTCAGCTGGTTCGGAAATCTGCAGGGACTTTGAATGAACAACTTCCATTCAGCAGAAGACTCCACAAGGTGAAGTATTTTGGGCCAGATCTAATGCTGTCATACCCATAAGCTTCTGCTAGAGGCTTCCTTGTTTTCAGCAAGATGAAATCACGTACCCTGAACCTTTCTCTCCGTATGTGAAAGGTAGCGTGCATGGTGCTGCTGTGTTATGCTAAGAACAGCCCTACATTCTCTTTGTGGAGATGTGACATTATTCATGTCTCAATAAATGACTTTTCAAATGAACACAGGGCTATTCAGACAAGGCATTCACAGCTTTTAGCCTAATCTCTCAAGATTTGGGATTTACCTTACAATGCAAATACTCACACACTAGCTCAAGACAACAGTATACTCCCTCACATCATTAGTACAATATTTCATATGGAGTAATTTCTCCTGAGAGTAGTTCTTACACTACCCATTGACTTGTGCAAGGGCTCATGAGAAGGAGTCCTTGCAAGATCAGGGGTTTTTTGTGTGTCTTTCCAAGTCAGCATTTTCCTGCACTCAGGTTACATCAGTCTCCACAGCAGACCTCACAATAAGACCTTGTACCTGAAAGCAAGGATGTATATAAACATGCATACCTTGGAGGCAGTTCAGAGTGATTTGCATTTTGTGCGCATTCAGGCTTCATAGGGATTTGATTTCTCATACATGACTGAAATGATTTAGACAGTAGGCTTTATCATCCAGCAACTTGATTGTAATGGATACAATTGGGAACATTTCTTGGTTTTGCATTAACGACAACTTTGAAACAGGATCTGTCAGCTCCACCTCTGAACAGCACAAAGCTCTTCATTACAGAGCGCATGTTACATTTTATGCCCTGTACAGGTCTACTGTGCCCCAACAGATAAAGAAGCTGATTATTTTAAATTCATCATTTTACCTTCAGCAGTTTAAAGAGCAGTACTAGGCTTCTGCCACACATGCTTTAAGATGCGATGTTTTCATCATTATGCAGTAGCCTTGGGAAAGATACTTGATCCTTACTTTGGTTATCGGCCTTCAGTTTTCCAAGAGAAGCCCTCAGCATTCTGCTGGTGAATGCATAATTGCTCTGGTTTAGTCTTCATCAAAATGTCCAGAATTAATGACCTGGAGCTGAAGAAGAAACATGATCAATTTGATACAGCCCAACTACAATCCTAAACTAATGAAATCTCATCTGTGAACGGTCATTCAATTCTCTCTTGAATCCAGCAGTACTCCGTGCAATGTATGTGCTACAAATACATGAATAAAACATTTTTGAACTTTTCAGCAGCAACCTGAGACTCTTTCTTTTATGCTTTCAGCTTAGCAGGAGCTATGCTTTAACAACTGATGGGTGTACAATATAAAAATTGAGCACCCAGCAGAATTAAATCGTGGTAGCTTGGTTTTGCTGCATAAACTGAATGATCACATTCCGCCAAAATCTCTACTGAATGACCTAGTGTGAAAAATATTCTTTATGTGGCACAAATCATTAAAGGAAGCAATGCCTCTGTGAAGCAATTGTTCTGTTTCCCTCTTTTCAACAACTCTCATTGAAAACACAGAGTGGGCTTTTTTCAGATTGCTTACTGTGCATAATGGGGATTTAAAGTCTGTGTTCATTACACTGAACATGTTAACTTCACTTGGCAAGTGCTGTATATTTTGTTTTTCTACTGAATTAGATAAAATGCAAATGGTTTTTGAGAGATCAGACTGAACTTTTAGACCAGAGGGATACATATGCCAGAGTACAGTAACAAATGCATATATTCTGATTGATTAGACTAGTAGGATTCAGAACTGATTGAGTACCTATGGCTAATTATAGCAATTAGAACCATAATAACAAGGTTTAAAAAACAATTTTAAAATTGGCAGAAACCATGCTTTGAGGACCTTCATTGCTTTAGGAGTCATAGCGAATTTTCTCTGCAAGCAGATTAGCTGGTAGTTGTTTAGTTACTAAGACAGTCTGAGGTATGTTAATGGCATGAAAATGGACTTCACAGAATCATAAAATATGATACAGAATGCAGACATGATGGAGTCTTTGCTCAAACATGTCAGTTTCAGCGTTTTGATGTTGCAGTACAAAGAAGTTTTTTAATAATGAGCAAAAAAATCTCTTTGGCAGGACTCTAAGAGTAATGTAAAAATGTGATGATATTGTTATCTTGAGACATGATGACATTTGCTGTCATGTATCTGCTACTGCTGATATTGGCTGTCACGTACCCTACTATCTATAAAATTTTTTGTTTTCTAAAATTTGTTGGCATTTGGTGTCTTTCTGTAAGTTTCCGATAGTATCTTCAAATGCCTTTTTAAGGCTATGATAACTACTCTGATTTTGTTAACTTTCCTGTTTCAGGAAACTAACAGAAAACTACATGCAATGCTGCAGATTTTTTCACATTGGAATTAATCATTGCCTCTATTCCAAAACCCTCAGGCTTCCGTAAGGTGTGCCCTTTTGCAAAGTGCTACCAGTAAATGAGCCAATGTGAAGCATTACCAGGATGACAGACTACTTTGGTTTAGTTTGGTTTGGTTTGTTGGGGCTTTTTATTCCCCTGCCAGTCTGTGTTTTTAATGAAATTAAAATACCAAAACAACATTCAGCTATATGCAGGACACAATGCAAACTCCACAGTAATTTAGCCCTGTTAACCTGGCAGTGATCTAAGCCCTCTACCACTGTCTCGCAGTAAGCAAAAATACATTGCTAACATGATGAAGGAACTGGATGAGAGGTAGAGAATCTGTATAAACTTCTGTGACCTGACTGAGATGTCAGCTTTGATCCCAAAATGTGTGATCTAACCTGCTAGGGATTTGTGGATCTTGCTAGGTAGCTGATAGTGACTTTATTGAGTATTTCAATGTGTTTACATGTAGCAGGTCTGTTCTTACTCAGCAATGCAGGCTGACATTGCTCAACTTCTACCTCACTCCTTTTTTTTTGACTCCAGTCTTATATCATGTGTTCCTCAGCACAGAGGCAGTCATTGCTGAGTGTCTGCAAAACTCCTATTAGGCATTAGGTATTCATCAGCAGGTTTTACACTGCCTTCCGTAACAGCAGTAATTAAAGCCCAGGTCTTCAAAGGTAATTTGGTACCTGACTTACAATTCCTATTGAAATGAGTGTCCTTGTGAGTTGTAGTCTGCCTGCCTTCTGTGTAAAATCAGTGTATAATATTGAAGGATTTTACAGACCTCGTGGGATCTCTGCTTATTTTCCAGGGAAACAACAATTAAGCCCCTCTCTTTTTTCGTTTTGCTTGCCTGCTTTTTTGCTTTCTGTATTACAGAACCTTTGATTGCTATGGCAGAAGGAGTGTTTGGAAACACCTTTCCGTCAAGGTGGTTATGTTCATCCCTGCTACAGCTGGATGGAAGGTTTCCTGAAGTATAGTTGCCCGGTCTTCACAACCTGCCTGCACTCCTTCCACAGGCAAAGGCCTGTCCTGTGCAATCACATGTGGGGATCATCACCATCCCAGAGGAGCCACATTGCTTGGTGGTTCAGCCCAGGGACAGCTGAGAGCCCCATCAAGCCCTAAGTCTGGGCTTGAGCCAGTCATTGCAGTTCATGCTGATATCTGAGAAGACAGAAGGGGCTAAATGAGCAGCTGATCAACTGGGAATCTGGAAAATGGCATTTTCTTCCAGCTGGACCTTTCACATTTGATTTCTAGTAACACTGAAATACTGTATTTACTCTTACTCAGCATTTATGTTATTGTAATTCTATAGCTAAGTGCCTTAAGATGGTCTTGGCCCCGAAGAGCTTGCAGTCTTACTTCAAAACCAGACACAACAGATGGGTAGACAAGGGAAAATGTGATTTCTCATAACCTCAGCACACCCCAGCCTTTGACGTGGGTGCCCTCTCCCCTCCTCACCTCCTGTCTGGAGCAGGCAAGGCTCGTCTACCGTGCAAGCCACTCTGAGGCAAGAGGGAACTACTGGCTGCAGGGAAGGAACAGGACAAATGCCTGGGGTGGGATGGCAGCCACAAGTGTCAGCCTGGGGTGGAAGCTGAAGCCAAGGGCAGGAAGCAGCCTGCCTGTGCACCCATGGGGAAGAAGGACCCCTTGGTTATGGCATGCTCTTCTGAACTACCTCTCTCACATGCATAGCCAGCAGGTCCTGAACAAGTTGAGGGAAATAATCACTACCCTTTATTCAGCTCCCATGCAACCACATTTGAGGTAGAGTGTGCAAAAGTACAGAAGTAAACAGAGAGGCCAGACAAAGCCACAGCAGTGGTGTTGGATCTGGCACATGTAACATAAGAAGAGAGGCCTGGGGAGCTGGGTTTATTCCACCTGGGAAAAAGAGGAAAGATTGTGGATTGATTGCTGTCTTGCGCAACCTTAAGAGCGAGGTTTGGGATGGGAAGGTTGGGGAGAGGGCAAAGCTGGGATGGCAGATAATGTGATCTGGTGTGGGAAAGGGCAGCATTATGGAGGGACTGAAAAAATAAAGAAATGTCTGAAAAATGCTTATAGCAAGCCCTTCAACAGAAGAAATTTTACAAGCCCCAAATCAGAAGTCTTATGGACGGTTTTTGACACTGCAATTACCAGATATGAACTGGTAAAATTCAGAGTAGAGCAATGAAAATCATAAGAAGTGTAGATGAGAAAAAGTGGAAAAAGTAGAGCATGTTCAGTTGTGAAAAGATAAGTGGGAAGCATAATGAAATCTGAAGGTAAAAGACAGTTGTTAGGATATAGCAAATAGCTTGTCCTTCATGCGTGCTGTGACGGAAACAAGTCACATACTGATGCACTGAGCTAGATTGCTGGGGGAGCTTGTGGATGTTTCTGAAAGCAGGTTAGATAAACATCATCTGGGAAATAGTTTAGATCTAACCAACCATACCTTTGGGCTGGGGGGGGCTGGATGTCCTCTCACGGCCCTTTTTTCCTCTTTAAATTGTTATTGAATTGCTATTTCACTGCTTCTGAGTTTAACTTTATTGCCTTCCAATGAACAACTCCATGAAAACTGGAGCTAAGGTAATTCTGGTGTCTAACAGAAACCTTCTGTATGAGCTGAGCCTTTAGAAAGGCTCTCTGTCTGTCATGTGAGACAAGTGCACATTCCCCATTTCTTAATCACCATTTTTAAAGGACATTTCTCTTTCCCACAGACCTCAGTTTTCATGAGGTGAGCAGGAACTTAATTCTGTTTGGAACTTCAATCAACCTTTTAATGTCTGTTGAGATGGGCCAGTGGGTTCCAACATACAAACTGAAGAAATGTGAAGATGTACATGCACTGCATGGTCATGTAACCCAAAAGTCAGTTAGCCAGGATGGAAATTTTGGGAGTTTTAAATGATAAAAAACCCTGTCATCCATTTGATAGCATGAGGGGGAGAGTAAAGAAGGAAAAAACAAGTTCAAAGAAGTTGTTTCTCAATACCTCTCTCCTTGAAATATACATCTGTATGTAGCCACCCTAAAATAAAATGGTTATGAGTCATTTGTCAAACGGCCTGAATTTACTGTGCTTGAAATTGGAAGGAGTTATTGAAATTTTAGTAAGTGCACAGGAGACCTGAAGCTCATAATGTGCTATGAAAGGTTTGTTTGTTTTGTCTAATTTGCATCATTCAACCTTTCATTTTCTGTAGAAGGAGATAGAGTATGAATTACCTTTTTAAAGAAGCAAAGAATCTCTAAAGGTTGCTATAGTCTCTGTAGTCTGTTCAGCACACCCAGAACACAGATTAGTTCTACATCAGAGGCTTTTTGTGAGGTTTTTTATTACAGTGGGACAAGTAAAGCACTCACATTTCTTTTTTAATTTTAGATAAAAGTGGATCAAAAAGTGGATAGATGTCTTTATTTGTATTTTTAAGAGTCTTTTTAATACTTCCTTCTACCAAACATGAAAAGGAAAATAGTTGTATTTCTAAGTATTTGGGGACCCCTTTGAAGAGGTGAGCAAAGAAATGCTTAATCCTTTGAAACTATCTGTTATTGAAACTATCAATTATTTTAACATTTTTTTTCAAAGGCAAAACAGGATTCTCACCAGACCAGCTTTGTGTCTCGTTTTTCTTGTTCTGACAGATTGTCTATCTATCTGTAGTGTAATGAGACAATGGCCAGACTAGCTTTATGTTTAGCACATGATATTTTTCATCTTCAAAATGCTATGTGAACATCAAGCAAGCATACCAACTTACATTTCTCTAGCTAATACTTGTGTTGAACATAAGCAACAGATCATGACTTTTTGCAAAATCTTGTGGGAGTCATTATATGCTAGTGTTAATTTTAAACCCTTCCAAATATTAAGCAGTGCAAAATTAGACTTTTGGTAAACTGAATGAAGACCTGTTGGTTTGTCTGCTGAAGGTTTAGTATTATTCAGGCTTGCTTTTGTAATTTCAACTCAGGTTTTTGTTGATGTCAAAGGGTGCAGCCCTGATCAAGGCAACACAGTTGCTCACCACCTGCTGACTGATGCCCATCCCATCCCTGAGCAGTGATTGGTGGCTCCTGGCCAACTCCCCCCAGTTTCTATGCCAAGCATGATCCGACCACTTTCAAGATGCATCAACAGGACTTATGGGGGGTCCTGACAAGAAAGGCAGGAAATATACCAGGAAAACCTTATCGTAGAGGTTTGTTGTGAGAAAACTAGGTTGGGGGGTTGCTTATTCTCTGAAGAGCTCTAATTTATCAGGAAATATGTAAAAGTTGTGGTACCAGGAAAGGCGATGGTGAAGAAGAAATGGACCGGTTAATTGTTCATTTCTTAGTATCAGATACTGCTAGATGCTTTTTTAATAAGATTAGACTCAAAATGTGTGCGGTTTGAAAACCTCTTCATCTCAAAGGTAGAAGTAACTTGGAAAAGACAAGGAAACCACAACTGGAAGACTTCTTAGGAGGAGTGACACTGTTACACATGTTCATATCATTGGAAGTTCAACATTTGTGTGTAAGAAACATGCAATGACATACAGAGGAATGTAAAACGTGGTGTAAAGTTCTCTGATTATATGCTATTTTGTTTATATGACCTTTCTTATTTTCCATTAAAAGCAATCTCCTATTTGTTTTTCATCCGTTTTCTTCTCTACTGCTCTTTTTTAAATGTTTTTTGTTTAGTTTTCTTTCTTTTTTTTTTTCTTTTCTTATGATATTCAATGCCTTAATCTGTGTCTGGCTTTGACTTTTTTAGAGCTAGCCATAACGCTCCTCCAGCCAGTCTTATGCTATATGTATTTCTGAGAGGCTTTTTTATGACATAGAAATTGGTACCATATCTTAAAGATTTGTTCCCCTTCCTTTTTAGCCCACTCCCAGTATTTGTTTGTTTTGTTTTGTCTTTTTTTCCCCCAGATTAAATCCTTTCTTTTTTTTCAATAAATAATAATGCAGAATTGATCCCTTTTACAAATTTCTGCAATAAATCTGTTATCTTCCTCTTTTTTTAAATCATAAATTGATAATGCAGCAATGGAAGTATTCTGAAGTTCTTGAATCATTACAAAAGCCCTGTAATTACATTTATTACTAATAGTTTTCATTAGCAATTTCTTTGAGTTTACATTGGTCCTTTCATCCAAAAGGCTTATGGTACTATATAATAAAACATCCATTACATCTTAAAACATCCCTGGAAGACAAATGAGTCTTCAGACTTGCCAAAGGTGTGGGAGAGGAACTGAGGCAAAGACTTCTTACAAGACAGGAGCGGTGAGGCAGTGGTATAAGGAAGAATAATTCTTATGAGGCCTGACTTCTCCCTTTATATTACAATCATCTGGGTTTGGTCTTTTTGTGTGTGTGCAATTTTACAAGAGCTGTATCTTTATCTCACATTGTCATGAGCATTGTTGCAGAGGGAGCAGCCTCTTTTGTCCTAGGAGAGGATGAGAATAAGGAAATGGGGGATTTCTCTGGTCAGACCCTGAACAACTGGGCCTGGGGTCACAGAGGCTTGTGCTTAACCTGGTGTGGTGGTGTGAATCTTTTCCCCATCTCCTGATAGACCCATTGCCAGAAGCTGGAGGCAGTGTTACTTGAATATGCACCTGAATTTCCTTCTGAGTTTAAGCCGATGACACAGCTCTCCTTTGGCAGCGCTCTCTGGCCTCTTTGAATAGAGACGCATATGGTACTAACATCAAATACCACTAACCTGTGACTAAAAAAGGAGTCAGAAATTAAGTAATCAGAATGAATTGTGTAGGCTAGCCTGGATGTGCAATTTTTTCTTTGAATAACAGAAAGAAAAGCTGTTCGCAAGACCCTGTTTTGCGCTTTCCACCCACCTTGGCACTGGAATGATGAATAACTTCTAGTTAATCATTTTAATGATTTACCAGAGCTAGAGCAAAAACCAACATCTACTGTTTTGGGGAAGTCAAATACCTGAGCTGTTTGTCATGAAAGGCTTCTTCTAATGGCATGTTCCTTAACCTTACAAATAACCAGAAGTTTGCATTGATCCATGGGAGTAAAACGGGAGAGCAAGTTACATGTTAGATACTACACCTCACTGATGGGCAGATTAAACTTCTGTCCATAGCACTTCCTTGACAACTGAATTGAGGATATAAAAGACTTTCTTTGGTGCATAGTTGCATTTTGCACCTTCTAGACTGGAAGCTTCTGTTCCTTTTTTTTCAATTCATCATGCTATATAGCAGCTTGCTTCTGATGTTGGACCTTAAGCAAAGGAGATGACACAGCTTTTGAGCTGCTTTCCTCTGAGGAACCTGACTTTGCACCTGTTCATAGAGGAATGCAGGAAGAGATATTTCACTGTTGCTAATGGAGTCTGTCTGCTTAAGGTGGTGTTACAATTATTCACCTGCTATTTCTTCCTGAAAGCAAGGTCCTTTGGTCAGGTGAAATAATAGCAACATTTCTCAGGGGCTTAGAAGTAGTGTTCTACAGGAATTGGATTATTTTCTACTGAACCTAGCAATTTCTTTTGCTTTCCAGACTTCCCAGTGTTAGACTGCAGCCATTCTACTTAACCAGTTCTGTTACTAGTCAAGGTGGCACTAGGAGCACAACACATGGATTATAGCCCTGCTACCAGCTGCATAAACATCAAACAAAATGCACCTCCTGCAAAGCAAAGACCTTTCACTTGAAGAAGCTACAGTTTGTTGTTGCTGGTTTGGGGCAAATACCTGCCTTTTTGTACTTCATTTTCACTTTAAAATTTTAATCTCAGTCCCTCTTATCTGACAGATTTTTCTGTCAAAATTATCAAATGGATATTCTTGATTTTTCCCCCCTTTAGGCTGACCATATTCTACACAAAATTGATATTGTGAATGGGAACTATCCCTTTGCTTTGAAAACTATGACATGTTGAGGTATCCATCTCGCCTCTGGGCAGCATAAGAAACCTCAGAAAATTTCAGCACCTTCTCAGTTGCTGCTTTCTTGTATTTCACTGCTGGAAGGAAGTCCGTCAGACAGTGACATCCATCTATTTCTTTGTTTTAATGCAAATTGTTTGAGGATACTAAAAATTATGAAGCCTTCATCTGACAGCTCTTCTCAGACACTTGCTGAGCATCATTCACAGTAACCCCTTTTGGTGATGTGCACGTACATAAATATGCAGTGCTGTCTGAACTGAAGGGATGTAGAAATCATTCTTGTTCAGAACTCCCCTCTGGGGCAGATCCATGTGTGGGGCTGGAGCACCTACAAGAGGGAGAGCCATTGCTTCAGTTTGACCTGAATCTGCTCAGTAGGCTCAGGGGTCCCTCTGGTCCATTGCAGCCATGCCAGAACCACATGACTCCCGTCTGGAGGTGGATGCTTTCAGCTTGGCTATGGTGTCACTGAACTATGAGAGGTCCTTCCCCCTGCACACGTTAGAAGATGTACATACATCTGATAACGGGAACTTAGAGGCCCATATATCTAAACAGCAGCAGAATAAAGGGAAACCTTAATTTTCCAGAAATGCTCTCCTTCCTGTTTCCTGCCTGAGAGCTAAAGGGAACTTCACACACAAGAGAGCCTGAGAGCTAAAGGGAAAGGAAGAGGCCATCAAATTGTACCCATCCATTTAAGTCCAACTCTCCTTTTTTCTCAAGGAAAATCATTTGGCTTTAATTGTTTTTAACGAGTAATTTCTTAGCAATTCTTTCCTCTCAGATTGCTTTCCCTATCCTCAATCCAAAATACAACTCACTACTTCAAGCAGGAAATCTTTTTAAAACAAATCATCAATATATACTTGATAATCTATTTGTGCATTATCTTTGACTTGAAATTATAAATAATTTTCTCTTGGAATCTAGCTTCACCCTTGTGGGCTGAAATAATCCAACTTGTTATTCATTCACAGAATCATAGAATGAGTTGGTATTCCCATTAGAGGGCCACTTGAATGCAAGCATGCACAAAGCTGCATGGCTCAGTGGATGAATAAGTTTAAGACACTTGAAATGAAGCACTTTCATTATACTGACAGTAATTTCATATGACCATATGAACTGTCTGCAATGTAATAAGGAATTGGGAGAGTAACACAGGAGTCCACTGGGCAGAAGAAAAACATGAGGTCTGTTTAAAAGGAAAAAATTGCAGCATCAACCTACACTCTGTCTTGATTTCAAATGCAAATTACACTCAAAAAATGCTAAAGGCTGAAAGGTAGATAGAAAATGGAAATTCCTTCTTCATTCCTGAGAGTGCACGTCATGCAAAGGCAACATTTTCTGAATGTTATTCACACTTTTGACTCTAATCATATCAGTTTCCAAGGCAAATTATTTTTCAGAATAGTCTGTAGTTCTTGTGATTGATAAGACAGACACCTAAAGTGGTGGGAATCATCATGCAACAGAAGGACTGTGGGATATTCTTAGCCTGAAATGTTCCCATCTAACAAGAGATTGAATTGTGTGAATTAGATTGACCGTAAGGAAAACTGAGTCCTGACAGTAAATGTCAGGAAAGATATATTAATGTACAGTAATGGAGTTAGAAGATAGCCTTTTTTTTAACTTCTATTGCAACTTACGTAATTACTTGCACAAAATGTCTTCTAAGTGTCTTTTAAAAAGACATAAACCAAGCTAGACTATTCCTTATATACAAGCTTGAAGTAGACTATTTAAATACTAATTTGACATGAGTAGGAAGATAAATTGATACAAGAGGTTCCTGGACATGCTGTAATTGCAAAACATGTCTTTAATACAGTGTTGGGGTTGGTTTTGGGGGGGTTTTTTAGCTTTTTAGAAGGAGGCAAAATGTTCTGTGAGTTCTTACCTCATTTTATTACTTTTTTTTTTTTTTTTGAAAGAAAATAAGGAGGAGAACCTGCATCATGCTTTCAGTCACATTTTCTTGAATGACCAGTGTGGCTGACATGAACATGCCTACCTGAATGCTGCTCCTGTGAAGTGTTAGAGAAGAACTGGATGAAGAACAGCCATTCCATTCCATGGAAAGTTCTTGAGGTTTCTGAAGTCTCTGTTTTTCTGCGGGAACAAAATACAAAGCAGCCCCTTTCAAATGCCTTTGTGAAAGAGCTGTATTGGAATGCCTAATTTGAGATCAAAGACCTCAGGTATCAATTTGGGGATTTTCATTTTAGTCACATGCAAAACTCTGTTGAAATGTTCATGCTCCTCTGTAATGTTTCGTATTTGGTGAAGTGGGATTTTTGACTCAATACCACTTTGAAAACATTCTGATCAGCTCTATAGCTTTGGTGCTACTGTGCTAGGAGGAGAGGAGCTTAAGTGGGGAAAGCTGATGGCCAAGGAGGTGTGAAAGGCCTGGAAAAGGAGCATGAACACTTAATGAAGCACTAGCTCTGTGCAAGATCCAGCCTGCTTAAGTTAAGACTTAGGTTCCTGAAGCCTAAGGGTCAGACAATAACCCAGTCTGTCCTCTTGCACTGCAAGGGGCCTCTATACTGCGCTTGAAAAATTTCTGAGCACTTCCTGTAGACACCTACAAACACCTCTTAGACCAGAGATAGGTATCTCTTTCTCCCCAAAGCTGCTACTTTTCAGGCAGGCAGGCACCTGAATGCTGTGACTGCTCTGGGGTGGCCCGAAGACCTGGACTCCCTCTCTCTGATGGGTTAGTGTAGTGGAGAGACAGGACAACCTGCTCCTGAGGAAGGGTCAAACGTGGCTGTGGTGCCCAAGTCCTCATGCTGTGTGCCTGTGCACAGTGAACCACAAAGGGAAGGGTGAATGAAAGCTTTCCCCCAAGTTCTCTAAGACCCAGGGGTCAGAGAGCTGTCTTAAGTGCAGAAAGTCTGAATTCAGTCTTTCTTGGACTAAGCAGGGTTTAGAAATCACATCTTTTGCCTTACTAAAGACTCTCAACATGAGAGGATGGAAACACTTATCACTTCTCATAATTTCTTTCCATTTGCAGCAGAAAGGAGATGCTTCGTACACAGAAAATCTCCCTGCACATCTCCAGAGACTGTGCTGGGAATTTATGCAGTTAGGGCATGCAGACTGACCAGTGTCCTGCCAACTGATCTAAAGCATGTGGGATTTTTGCAAGCCAGTGTATAAAATGAGCGCTGAAGAGAAGGTTGGTATTTCAGCTCTATTTCTATAGTCTCCAGCCTCCAGCATCAGTGGTGGTAAAATTAGGCTTTTCATATGCTGCATACACCTTGCAAATACATCAGTGTGTATTCGTAATCGCAGGTGATGTGATCTGCAGTACAAGCGACACCTCATCCTGTGGTGGGTTTGGAAAGCAGAGAGATATCTGCATCTGTGTATATCACATTAGTTTTATATTATACAGGAAAGTGGAACTGAGAATGTACAGTTTTGTAGAAATTGAGGTAAAAATCAAATTAAATGCCAGACAGGAGAATTTTCATGTTTTGGTCTAGTGCAGTTGCAATACCTGCTCAGTATTAAGGAAAACAAACAAAAGTGGCAAAACTGGTAAGGTTTGGAAAGGCCTGGCTTTGTTCTCCCAGGTGTAATAGCCTAGGTCAAAAAGCAACTCTTTGTGAATCACATTTTCTGACACCAAAAATAACAAAATCAGGAATCTGGAAGTAAGCTTATTTAAGATGTCGAGCCACACACGCACAAATGTAGCATCTGGATGCATCATGTCTATGGTGCATCCTTCCCCATAAAGCCTATGAATATTTAATTTTGATCCCATGACAGACAGATGTAAAAGCTCAATTACTCTTGGTGATTCATATGTAGTAAACTGAGAAACTAGAAACTGCTCTTCAGAAAGGATTACACATAGAGATGGAATTTCTGGGTCCCATACATCGTCCCAAAATCTTTCAGTTTTGTCCCAGAGTTTGTCTTAGAAAGATGGCTTAGTGCCAAAGCTGCTGGCAAGTATTTTTGGTAACTTAGTTCCAGCTCTACCCTACACACTCTTTATTACATCTTTGGCTGAATGGTTATTTCTGCATGCTGTTGCTCATCTGCAAAAGAAATGTCAAATCCTTTTCCTCCTAGACTGTAAGTTTCTCTGCTCTGGTACTGTCTTTTATGATGAGTATGGAGGAGGCAATTTTGTTTAGTGCCTTTGAGCTTCCACAGTATGCAATTATCAATGTTAATGTCTTCAATTTGAGGGAGTGATTGGATCTAGCAGACTGCTTTGTTGTTTGTGTGTTGTATAATTATCAGCATTCGTTACAAACAGGTATGTCTAATTTTTCCAGCTCTCAGCAAGCTGACTACAATGATGGTATTATGGGTTGGGTTAAACTGACTGGAACTGATGAGTGACATAGCAGCTCTTCTGTTATGAATAAATGCAACAGACAGCTAAGCAGACAAAAAAAAAGGGGAGAGAAAAAAAAGACTTGTTCACTTGCTCAGTGTGTGAGCTGTGGATTTGAACTGCTTACAGAGAAGCTGAAAGCATGGAGCTTTGGTGGGATTTCCCAGGGTATTGTTTAACCATGTGCACACAAGTCTCTTCAGTGAGCAAAAGGCAGGTGAGGGAGAGGCACAGAAAACAGAAAAATTGGAAATATAGTCTAAGAAAATGCATGCAAGAGAGAAGGCATTTAAGCAGTGCTGCTAGAGACTGAGAGCAAGGAACAAAGAAGCACCTGCTTGTGTCCAGAGATAGTGGGGTTTGGCCAGCCTGTATGAGTACACAGGGCTGTGTCAAAAGAGTCCCAGCCTGTTTGAATGCACAGGGTTGTGTCAAAGAGTCTGTCCTCAGCTAAACTGCTCCAGCAGTTATATTTCATCAGGAAAAGTGCTCTTGCTCAAGCACACTGCTGTGTATCTTCTCTGTGTGGGAGGCTGAAGCTGCACTCATGGTCTGCCTGTCAGACTGCATGCAAGTAAGTTTATAAAAAGTGAGAAACAATACCTAGTAAGGAAACATCTTATAAAAATTAAAACTCCCTCATACCTAGACATATGTAAGGGTGCTAAAATATTTAGAAGAGAGGAATATCATAATTCAAGAGGTCATTGCTTCTCCTTTTATTGTATTTTCCCTGCTTTGCTTTGGCACAGATGTTGAAGCTTGACAAAGAAATGTGATGTGCTTACAAGCACAAAATCATAGCCTGCGTTTTCAGGTGTGCAGGCAAATCACCTGGATCTAGAGCAGCCTATAGCACACTGAGCAGCTGCCAGCTTACAGGAAAGTTACCTGTAGCTGGGAGGCCCTGGGAGGGATGCAGGGAGGGAAATCAGCTGTGCATGTCTTGGGTGCCAGCATGCTGGGAGCTGAAAGGGACTTGGGTGCATTCCCCAGGGGACTGATGGCTCAAAAACAAGCTCTGCTGCTTGGTACAGGCACAATCGCACCTTTGTTCGCTGGGGTGGGAAGGAAGGTAGCTCAGTGTGGAGGATGCCATGGGGAGGGCTGCCAGGTGGCAGGCAGGGCCACTGTGATGCCCTGCCCAGCACAGAGCTGCAGCCATCACTAAGCATAGGAAAGAGAGAAAAAAAAGAATTGAAAAGGTCTTCTGAAAGAAATTCTCCAGGAAAATGTGTGAAAACAGGTACGGGCACTGTTTTGAATTCCAGGGCAACGTTTCACTCGATGTCAATAATAGGAGGAGGAAGCAGAAAGTGTTAATTCTTCATTCATACAGTGAGGGTGGTTCAGCTAGCAGGGAGGTAGAGCCACGACCTATACAAGTTTATATAGGTTACTGTGCCAAGAGAAATTATGAGGTGTTGCAGAAGTGCAGTAAGGAAAAATGTAAGACTCCTGTTAATAAAGGCCGATGTTACTTGCCTGCCACTACAGATAATTTTTACATGCCCATAATTTTGCAGCTCAGCATGAAATAAAGTTCACCCAGCTAAAGCATTATATGGGAATATACAGAAAGGTAATCCTTGTTGCACAGTTAGTCAGCTGAAATAGATTTAAGCACTTTGCATAGAGTAGACACCAGTCTTGATATTTGCACATGCCAAAGAAAGAACATCTTGTTCACACACTTTCTAGGTTTGAGATAAGAAAAATAACATCACAACTATGGATTGTTCATGCAGGTCAAGGTCTGAACATTCAATTTTCAAATCACTAGTGGCGATGCAGAGTAGCCATCAAAAAGCACAAGTGAGAATGAATTTCAAAGTTTCCTTTGCTGCAAATGGAATAAATGAATTGTGGGGAATACGATGAAGTATTTGGTGTTGGACTTAGTTTGGCCCCACTATTGTTTTGTTTGATCGCTGCAGCCATTTCTAAAATTGTATCCTAGACACAGGGCAGATGACAGACAGAAGACTGTCCCAGTTCATCCTATATAAATGTTACTAAGGCTGTGTGAAAGGTGCTGAAACATGTGTTTGACTGTGACAAGATGTCCAAGGGAGCATTTCCCCCCCAAGTTTCATTCTGCTCTTTATTTGCATTTCTGCACGCCGTTAGTGCCAAAGAGCACTTGCCTGCATCAGGCTGTTACAAAATCCTTCTCCCTTAACCACAGTGAGTGTCTTTAAGCCTGGTTGGTGCTCTGGGGCCAGCTTCTGATCTCTGTTGCAGTGAAGGAAACATGGGAAGAATTTGCTGCATGGCCTAGTTTGCTCCTGCACAAGCAAAAGGAGGAGTGGGAGGCTGATGGGCAGGGGCAGACAAAGAAACAGCTAACTGGGGAGGGACGGTTAAAAAAAGAGGCAATAAGACAAGACCCAGCAATACTCTTTTTTATGCATAAGTCTTTATTTAAGTCTCTTGATGATGTTTTGTGGGCGCTTTCTTTGGTTCTTATTTTTTACTCTATTATCATAAGAGCAGGTTGTGTAAGGTTTTTGTGCCTTTCATTCAGGTGCTGCTTAAAAAGATGTCTGAGCATCCTATCCTGTGCTTCTGTATATTTTGCTTCTCTGCACACACTTTGCTCTGTGGATAGTCGTTGAAATTCTAGTGGGCTGCCCTCCTATTAAAATACCTTTAATGTTTTATTGGGATACCTCCCACTTGAAAATGGTTTAGCACATAAAGGTGCTTTGCTCATTTGAGAAAAAATTAAACTGTATTTCTGATGCAGAGGCAAGATTGTTTGGGCAGCTGTCCTGTAGACTGCTCTTTATGCAAATGGTGCCTTGGGAACAGGCAGATGAAAGTGTTTCAGGGCAGGATGGTGATGCAAATGTTTCGTTTACCTGCCTGGGAGTGCTCTGCTGCAAGAAGAGAAACAAGCTCTCCTGCACGTTGCTGACTTATCTCTTTCTATTTGAAAGTTCAGTGTCTGCCCTAGAAAATAATTACTCATTTAAAGTAAGGACAGAAAGTCCAGCGTGCCTGTTTCTGAGCCTTAGGAAAGTAGATTCCACAGTTTGAATTGACATCTCACTGAGGATGGAGAGAGGAAGAAAAGAAGTAAGACTGGAAAGGGTGATGTGAACTAAAAAACAAGAGAGCAGATGAAAGCTGAATGTCAAGAAAATGTAAGTCTACACAGATTAGTTGTCGTGAATGACTAGAACAGGGTTTTCTATCACTAGGAAAGCATGCAGAGTAGTTGTTCGTTGAAAAGAGCATTTTCTAAGCTGGTCTCAGCAAAAAGAAAGCTGCACTTTGCTAAAGGGAGGAGAGACCAGACCATCCAGGCTGGGAGCGGAGGAACAAAGAGTTTGGCTCCAAAGACTGATTAAACCTTCTTCTGAGAATTAGCCTTGGCTGGTTTTGCTCAGACCCCATTTTAGCACAATTGTTGACTGCTGTAAAAATCTTTCTCTAAGTGTTCCTGGTTGGTTTTTTTTGTTTGCTTGCGCATTTTGTTTGGTTTTTTTGAATTAAAGCCTGGGGATACTGCAAAAAATGCATTGTGTATTCAAAACACTGCACACACATAACTGATGAGAGAGTGCAACTGCTGACAGAATTGTGGTGGGACATACGGTTACCTGGGCTGCTCCCACCACAGCTGCTTCCAGCCCTGGGTGTCCACTCCAGGCTGCTTCCAGGGAGCTGTTTTTCTTGGAAGGCAGCATGGCACATCTATCCTTAGCCAGTTTCCTGCTCAAAGGGACAGTGGAGCATGCTCTATGAATTGCTGAGCCTCTTAGGGAGAATCAAAGACCCTGGAACCTACCTTGAAAAGTCTCTGAAGGAATTAGAAGACTTTTTGGGGTGAAATAGAGTTAGCTCCAGTTCTGCTTCCTGCAGGATTCGGAGCAAAGGCCTGGTTCAGTACCAGATTTCATGCCTCAATTCAATAGTATCTGTTTACTCTCCATGGAGATGCCTTCAAGGGGCTGACTGAGCAAACTTCGTTTTTCAAGCCAGAATTTCAGGACAACAAAAGAGGGAATGGCATCTGGGGGTTGAGTGTTGTCTGTGGATAATTCACATGCTTGTGTATAGAAAAACTTTGTGGTAGCTACCAGTAACCATGGCATAAGCCTTCTGTTTGCCAGCCTTACACAGCATTTTCTTTGTCACTGAATTAGTCTCCAAACAACTTGCTGTTACTCTGGTTGTCAGTGTACCCACAGTGTGCAGGATGAGATTAAGAAAGGCACTGTGAAAGAAAGACTGAGACACCACAGGTACTGCAAAGAGCTAATGGGACTTTCTTCACTGGAAAGAATATCCCTATAGAAATGGCTAAATCCTTTTACTCAGCCTCTCTGCAAGGCACAAGATGTTGACAGCATCAATTCAGAATGTATTATCCCAAATGGTGTCTGTAAACCAGTCCCCTGCCACTACTCTTTTGGAATGTCTGCATAATGAATATCTTCCCAGCTATATAACTGAAATACAATTGCTGCTTCTTTCATGACCTTAGTTAACTGCCTCCTGCAAAACCAGAGTAAACTTGCAGTTCCAGTGCTATGGTAGAGACCTGCTATTTCTGCCTAATTCAATAAAAATGTCTGGAAAACAGCATCTGAAGAGCTAAATAACTTTTGTTATTGTGCAACAACTCTTACTGGAGTCTCTTAAAATACTACTGAAAGAGAGCAGACATTCACCTCTTCCATTCCCTTTCTTTCTCATCTGTCCAGAGGAGGAGAGTCCATTTCCTTCATTGATTTAGTTAAGGACTGAAAACACAATGTGAAAAGGAAGAGTGCAACTGAAGATTCATTTTGATATGCAAAAATCTGTGGGTTTGCTTGTTGGTTATTTATTCTTATATTTGGATGAAAAGGGTCCTCTGAGGTGTGATGGCTACTTGGAGCAAGGTTTGTCAGATGGGTACTGTCTTCTAGGCTGCGGAACTGATAAGACAGACAGAGAGTATTATGGCTTGATTGCTGCAAAAGGAATAAAAGTAATTGTGCCTAGAATGAACAGGCTATCAGTCCCAAATAGAAATAGGTCTCCATTTTCCCTGCAAAGCACTAGTCAGAAAAGTAAATGGAAAAAATAAGAGGGAATGGAGTACTGCTCATAATTACAATTTAATTCCACTGTCAGTACCCATTTTCTACTTGAATTGAATTTTCAGGGCAAAAAAAAAAAAGGAGGGGAGACAAAAATTATGGAAGTATGGCAGATTATATTAGTTCCATCAGAAACAATGAGACAGTGGTTAGATCTCTGAGCTGTTGAGGAAAGTTAAAGGAGAAAGTTACTAGAAGAGCACCAAGGGAAATGTCTGTGTACCAAAATTATGGGGCCTTGCTGAAAGATGTTATACAAGGGTATTTAATAGAAGTTAATGTGCTCAATAGCCAAGTGTCGGGGTGGAAGTATTCAACGTAAAAACACTCTAGAGGTCAAATGATTATTGTGTCATTTCTTCTCAGCCTTCAGATTACAGAGAGATCAATTTTTAATTAATGAAACACTGAAGACACCTAAAGGTGGCTGGTCTCTCGCTGTAGTTGTGTGTGGGTAAAAATAATTCCAGTACAAGAAGAGATCCAGGTGCCTGGATTAGGTAGACACACCAGTAAGCCTGCTGTTTTAGTGGCAAGTGAAGTTGCAGCTGTGACTTGCATGCTGCATCTCAAATGCTATCAAAAGCACTGCAGTTCTAGTTCAGCCTACTGTAAATAGCGTTTCAAAGGGGCTTTCTGGTAGGAAGGAAAGAATCCTAAACACAAATGCATTGCACTGTGGCTAGCAGAGATCTCATGATGACTGCAGATGTTAATGACTTTTCCAAAGAAGAGAGAGTAATAAGCTGAAATGAGGCAGTACATTCACGGCCATCCTGCTGGCTGCCAGTCAGGCCACTAAACAATGCTTGCAGCACAGCTTAGGATCAGGATTTCTGAACTGGGAGTTTCCAAGACATCACAGCTGTCAATTTAAAACTAAATTAAATGAAGCTGCTGCATGTAAAATGCCCCAAAAAGCACTTCCTGAAAGCTGGGAATAAAAACCTATTGTTAAAATTTTGAGGGATTATCTGTTTGGGGTTTATTTTTTTGTTGTCATTTTTTGTTTGTTTCTAGTATTAAACAAGAAAGCAATTATAAAAGCTAATTTCTTTTTGTTCCACTTCTTAAAACTATCCCTGTTTACACTGGCAGTGTTCTTGTTACCTGAAAGCCCAGACTGAACAAGACTTTACAAAGGAGATGGTTACAAAAATGACTCCAAAGGTGGCAGTATCCTTTAGGCAGCAGGGAGGGAAGGTAATGCTTACACCTTCCTCGCACCTAGCTCATATGTCAGTGATCAGGAAAGCCTGGGACAGTGTTTCTTATTAGGTTTCTGTAATATGATGCACACTCAGATAAGTAAGCCACTCTTTTTTTTTTAATTCATCTGTTGTGAGAAAAGAAGAGGGAAATCTAGGTGAGTCTGGTGGAGTTTCTGTCTTCTCCTTTTCTATGGTTGGTAGTTAAGAAGAGAAGACTGTAATGGCTACAGGGAGGCAGTGACCAAGAGCAGTCAAAGGTACTTCTGTAAGCAGTAGTTCTGCCATGTGTACTACCTTAGAGCGACTCTTTGCCAAGATTTACTTACTGACAAAATCCAGTCTTCTGCATGTCTTGAAAAGGAAGATCAGAGAATTAGGGAGATGATGCTGAAGGCAAGGGTGGAGTTCAGATGGAGACGTGTAGATATTCTGAAGGAAGAAGAAAGGCAGCTGCATAGGCTGCTCAAAATTTGGCCAGCAAGAACATCTAAAGTATGAACTGTCCAGTAAGGAGGGTGACCATCAAAGAAAGATATCATCTACTGGAGTAGATTGATCTCGAAATATAGACCATCACAAAAACAAAAAAGAGGGAGGTAGTGGTGGAGGAGGGAAGACATGATGCATGTGAAGAAGATACAGAACTCCAATCAAAGGATCAAAGTTACATAGACTTTGTGAAGAGAAAAAGGCCAACCATGAGGACTACCAGACTAAAGTAAGCGTCTCTTAAAAAATCCTCTAAACCTCCAGGCAGAAGTGAAAATCTTTCCCGAGTGAAGCAGTGGCTGAAAAGTGTAGTGAATTGACACTTGATGAAAATCAAGTCAAGACTTGCAAAGGATTTTAAGAATTGGCCATAAAGGATCCTACAGACATACAAGTAGAGGGAGGACAAAAGAAGTTCAGCTTTCACCCTGGCATTAAATTAGGAATGTGTTAATGAAACCTGTTTATGAAATGAAGTTAGATGTATTGGCAGTGTGAAGGAGGATGAGAATGTCATGCAGAAAACAGTAAATGTTGGTAAAAGCTAAAGAAATAGAAATGCAACGGACTTTAGTAAAATGAGGTCAAATTCATGAACGGTGACTGCTAATGGCAGTTTATGCTACAGGATAGGGCTACACAAAGTGAAAGAAAGAACAAGAAAAAGGAAGAGAGAGGGCATCCAAATTTGTCAGAGGGAATGTTTTCCTTTTCATGTAGAAAATATGAATATTGTTGTAGAAAGTACTTGCAATGACTCCTTTGCAAAGTGTCTGAAATTCTTGCTGCTCAGAAGCTTGAATTCAAGTGGAACAGTCACCAAAAAGGGCTAAGATAACAGCTAGAGAGTTATAACATAAAAGATCACAAGATCACAACAAAATAGTGCTGGAGATGACTACTGGTGTACACTATGCACTGTAAACTTTCATAGTGTGTATGCACACTACGCACTATAATCTTCAGTAGAAAGGGGAACCAGGGCAAGGCTGAAACAGGAATCAGAAAAGTAAACTAGTAATAAGTAACTTTAGTTATTTATAATTAGTAAGACGTAGTTGTTTATAATCAACAATATTTTTAACACTTATGCAGTGAATAGGCTAAGGATAGGATTATAAGTTTCTAACTGCCTGAGGAAAGAGATTCTGGGATGACTCTTCAACAGGAGCAGTGAAGACAGAAATTGTAACTAGTTCTGTAATGGAGCTTGAACATCTTACGAAAGAGTATTGCTTGATATGCCCTGTGAGAACTGGATTTAATAGCCCTTATAGTCTTGTCCTTTTAAGAAAGAAGATAAAAAAGAGATAAAGGGAAGCAAAATGCCAAGGTTGAAGCACAACAGAGAACTATCCAGGAACTGGGAATCATAGAATCATAGAATAGTTAGGGCTGGAAAGGACCCTAAGATCATCTAGTTCCAACCCCTCTGCCATGGGCAGGGACACCTCACACTAAACCATGCCACCCAAGGCTCTGTCCAACCTGGCCTTGAACACCACCAGGGATGGAGCATTCACAACTTCCTTGGGCAACCCATTCCAGTGCCTCACCACCCTTACAGTAAAGAACTTCTTCCTTATATCCAACCTCGGTGCTTTCTCAAAGTGAGGGCTATGTCTAGAGTCCAGACTGAAACTCATGTCTACAAAATGCATGTGAATGTGTGCTTGGACACCAGTGAGTGGGATGGTAGAGGACTTTCCTGCTACCTATTTTTCCATTTTCATTGCCATTTGGCTACAGAAAGGTTCTCAGCTTCATAACTATACCGTATTTTAGTAGCTTCTTATCTCAAGAGAACAGCAAATGCTGCATCTTAGAGCAGCCTTTGCAAAAAGTAGTTAATGCCTCCAAATGGCAATTCTCTTGAATTCCAAACAGTTTCAGATTTGACCTTGGTTACTTATTAGCCAGTTGTTTTATTCACAGCAGAGCGTGAGGAATGACTGTTCCTAGCTTGCATACAGGCATTAATCTGTAAACTAAATTTGTAATCTGTTCTGTTTGGCCCAGAGAAACAAGCAATAGGTTTAGGTGACTGGCTACATATAGTAGAGCTGGGGACACCTGGATGCTTTATGAGAATCTACAGCATAAATATCCTCCAATTTCTGTTGGTTTACTCAGACAAAAAATCAAAGCTCATCAGACACAATCTGTAGTGAATCAATTAAGGCAGCTATGACATTTGCTTTTCTGCTTGTGGCTATTCAGCCTATCTACCTTACCAAGCAGAGCACAGCCAAGTCTATCTGGATTGGTTTTATGTCAGAAGCAAGCTGGTGATGATAACCTTCCCTTTGGCAATACATAGAAAGCAACTGGTGTTTCTGAAACAACTGCCTTGAGATGCTTTGGTGGATGGTATTCGAAAGCAAAAGTGCTGTTGCTGCCCTTCTAGTTTGCCTTTGGAAGTAGGTTGAGTTTGAGAGATGATGAGGTCCTTAAACCAGTGGCAATGGATAGGGGAGTGGAAGGACACCCAGCAAACAACCTTATAGACGATAGTTTCAGCACATCGACAGTTAATGTGAGTGCTCAGCAGTCTCTGTGACAAAGGAAAGCTTGTCAGAGATGGAAGAAGACTTTTGGTGCTTTATAAGGCGCTTCTGCCCCCAACCTGAAAGCCAGCAGGGTAGTAAAATCAAAAATAGTCTCTGAAATTTTAGATGTGGATAAGGGTGGCATTGGAAATATAAGCCAAAGTATCAGTAAATGGAACATCGGAATCTTCGTGGGCTACTTCACCTGGGCTGCTCCTGTGGCTCAGATGTTCACGGTTGACCTGAAAAAGAAAAGGCGATCCTTGAGCAGTGGGGAGAGTGAGTGTGTATGAGAGTTTTCATGCATAAAAACTCTCCTTGGGTAAGAGTTTTGGTGCCTTGAAAAGGGTGCTGTGTTATGGAGGCAATAGGAGAAGCAGCAGTCCATACTGACCAGGAGACATGGTGACAATAAGGAGCTGATGGAGTTCAAGACGTGTATTTTGCCACATGCTGAGTATCATCCGTGTACCATACACAGCAGTGATCTTGAGGCTATCTGTTGCCTCTGCTTCCTGTAGTTCTCTGTCATGAGAAGTCAGCAAGCACTCTGGCTTTTACTTTTGTAAATGAGAAGTCCACCAGTTATTGTAGTTATGGGATAACTTTCATTTCAGTTCTCTGAAAACTGTTTCACAGATGCGATCACCTCTCATAAAGCTGTAGGCTCTAATCCTTTTATAACAAAAGTGTCTCTTCCTTTATTACATTCCTGATGCCTGCTCGAAGTGTTGTTTTGATGCTGGCCAGAAACACTATTCCAGTGCTTAAAAACATCTAGAATGACTGCCAAGTTTTGCTCACTCATAAATAACAGGTTTGTTAGTGTAATTCCTTCCTTCTGTCACTTGAAACATAAGCTTCAACTCTTCAGTTTGTTCATAACAACACTAATGTCAAATGCAGGCATGCCAGATTACATGGGAGACACCGTTGACTCTCCTCAATTTATCTCAGCCTGTCTCTCTCTGTTATCCCAGAGAGCCGGATGAGGGAGAAGCTGGGTAAAGCAAAACCAAGAATAATGGAAAGTCTTTGTGTATTAAGAAAATATTTACTTGGCTTCTGCTGACTATGTTCCTGCTCCTCAGACCTAATTTTGCCTATAGGAATTAGGTGAAATAAGGGTCAAAAACTGTTTCTGTTCTGGAGCCACTGCTTGGGGCATCCTGGAAATGCTTGATCTCATTTGTATTTGTACCACGCCTTCCCATAACTCAGTCATTGTCTGGTTAAAGCCTCTAGATGCTGGGGTGTGATACTTGCACAGTATATTTCCGTCCTTGAGATGAAGGCAGTGTGGAAATGAAGGAAACCATCTCTTCCTATAATACACCCTGGGGTTCCTCTGGTGTAAATATAAAATATTTCCATTTGGGGAATGTAACCTTGTGATTGAAATGAGACCTTAATTTAAAAAAACATTAGTTTCCAAATTGCCCATGGACAACCACTGGGAAAAGGTGGTTATGAAAGAGGCACCACTTTTCATTTGACTGTGAATGTCATGTATGCACACTGAAGTTCTGTATCCACCGCCCTCGATTATTCTGGGATATGCTGTGGGAAGGCTGGAGACCTGAGAGCCCACTGAACACACAGGGACTCTCTTCTCCCTCCAGCTGGTAGCTGTGATGCACTCTCACAGTAGAATTTTCTTAGAAACCTTTTGTTTCAGGAGTGAGAATATGTAGAACTAAACTTAGTTCCTGCAGTTTTGCTTTCTTCCTGAATTATTTGTTATTTGCTTTCTTCAAACAGGTGCTAGATACACTCCCTTTTCATAGTTCTAGAATGTGTCTCATCAGCATGGGTGAGCCAGTTGCCTGTAAGGCACAGCCCAGTGCTACACTGCCTTTTCAATGTGGTAATTGGGTGGCTGAAACCTGTGGGAGTGTAGGGGAGGTTTTCTGTACCTGCTTTTGTACAGTACAGTACATTCTTCTTAGATTAAACATTTACTGGAGCAAAGTTGGGTAGTGTTGTATGGATCACTACACCCGTTTGTTTAGCAAACTGCAGTCTGGACGAGCCTGGCATGTGACACCTCCTGATGAGAATCGGAAGCCACGCAACTGTGTTCAAGCCCTTGGATACCTGTGAACTGAGCGCAGAGCCTGTGCATATTTAGTTTCTTTCTTTTGATAGAGAATTTGCAGGTTCCAGCTTTTCACATAGACAATGGCAACATTGTTGATACACACTGGGACTGGAACTTTATTGATGTTATTGCCTTTTTTTCTTAAAGCCTAGTATTTGTGAGTATTAATTACAGCACCTATTGGACAATTAGCTCATAAATATTCAGAATTGTACATTCAAATATTACGAGGTGTTGACACGCAGACAGAAAATGCAGCTGATTGACTACTGTCCCTTCCCAAACAATGGAACAGCTTCATATAATAAAGAAGAAAATGAAATCTGTTGTCTAGCAAAGTGTTGTTTTGGGTTTTTTGCTTTTTAGTTTGTTTGGGTTTTTTTTGTTAAAATTGCAAGAGAGGGAAGTAGAGATCCAGACCGCCTCATTTATGAACATACTTACATTCCTGGCAGTTCAGTAAGTGATGCAATGTTTATTCTTTCAATAAACTGTTTTAAATTGGTTGTTAAGCCTTAGTTGTAATTCACATGAACTACAGGGAAAATTAGCATGTTTCTGGCACCTCTTCAGTACCAGGGCTTTTAATTGTGCCTGCTTCTCTGCATGGTGAGCAGCTCGCATGAGTGCTTCACGTTGTGCTTGTAAGTTGCACAGCACAGGCAGGAGAAATGATGCGACAATTTTCACATCACTGCAATGCTTAACTTTGAGCAATGTGCAACTCTACCTGCTGAAACCTGCAGATGCCCTGTCCCTCTAGGTGCTACCGGCCAAACCTGTAATATCAGAGCAGCCTCCCTGTCTCACTGTGCTTATGGCAGTGGCTCACTCTGCTATGGTACTAAACACAGACTTGTTGCTCTACTTTTTCATAACTTAAGCTGTTTGTAAACTGTAGAGCTGGAAGAGGTATTCCAGGTGGACTTTCATCAAGGCATGCCAACACTTAATAAAAGTGACTTAATTTTTTATTAGAAATTGCTCTTCAGGAGAACACTAACTATTTTGGAAAAAAAGATCCTTCCAGAATCCCTGGTCTCTGTGCTGTTGGCGTCAGCTAGTGCTCCTAGTTCTCTTCTGCTAACCATCTCTCCTCCAAGCTGGTCACTCCTTGCCATTCCAGAGACCCAGTGGTTCCTTTTGCTCCAGGTCCTGCAGCACAGCCGCTGCACCGGGAGCACACCCCATCTGCAGGCTTTTCCCCAGTGGTTTACTTTCATGCAGAGGGGTAAGCACTTTTTTTCCTATGGAAAAGAGAAGAGCCTACGTGTGGGCTGCTGTGGGTGTTCCGGTGCAGCAGCTGGCAGGTGGTAACTTGTTTCTCTGCAAGAAAGAGATGGTCCTGAGCCTTCCCTGCCTACCTAGGCGTACCTAGGCTGGGGCTTGCCTGTGGAAACAGGGCGGCAGCTAGAGGTTTAGGAGCTGCAGGCTGTCAGGGGAGGGAGGTAGACTAGGCAAGGATGGGTCCAGGTAGTGGTTGAGCACTTTGGACATGCAGGACTGTGAGAAATTGTGGGAGAGATAAAAAGCGGGGTTTGATATGGTGTGTGTTGGTGTAAGCCAGTGTACCAGAGACCAAAGGGGAGCACAGAACAGCCAAAATCTTTATTCTTCAGAATAATTTCCAGCCCTGCCTTAGGCTGACCCTGCTCCTATAGCTCTTCCTTTGTGTTTGGAAGAAGGCATGAACCATACTCTGACTGCCTCCCACTCTCTTGCACCCATCCCTGCAGACTGCCACTGCCAGGCAAAAAGCAAAGAAGTCGCTGCCACTCTTGGGCTGCTCACGCTGCTTGTTAGCAGCTCAAATGCAGGGAAGAGCTAGAGCCTTCACATTCTCCTAAGGATGGACATGTGTTTATACCCCATCTGTGGCTGTCCATCGCAGTGGGAGTTTCTCAGGATAGAAGACATATCCCTTCCGCCCTCCTCGTCTGCTTGGGGTAGTAAGGTCCCAATTTTATTTCTGAGGTCTTTATATACTCTTTATTAGAGCATAATGTTTTTCTTACTGCTAGTAGTGGCTGGGAAATTGTAATTGACATTATAATTAGAGGGAGCTGGAGACACTCAGCACTTCTCTGGATTGCCCCTGAAGAGTAGGATGATTAACTAAGGAGTCTGAAAGTTAGACATCTGAGCCTGAGCTAGTCACCCTAGCCGCTTATTTATACATTAGATGAAGCTCTCACTTCACATGTTTTCCTGTGGCACAGAAGGCCAGCATGTTTCAGCTATTAAGTGATTTAAACTGCAGCCACCAGTGAGTCAAAATCTTTTGGAGATGATGAGTTTGGCAAAATTTACTTCTGATCTTTCATCTGTCTGATAAACTACTTCTGCCAGGAAGGCCAGCCTCGCAGTCAGATGCTCAGCAGTATGTCACATTAAATTGCTTCTGCTACTTACTGCACCACTGATTGATGCCCAAGAAGACATGTGGTGACCTCCATTTCGGCTTCCGCAGCTGCACAACACCCCACCAGTTCTTTTACATTACAGGAGTTGTGTTTTTTGATTTTGAAACTTCAGCTCTTGTGGGTTTGGTTTGCTGCAGGTTTTTAACTATTCTGGAAGGCTCCAGAGAGTTCCCACCCAGACTACAAGGACTTCCTCAGCAGCCCTCCTCTCTGATGGGGAAATGCTCTCAGTGGATCCTGCCTTCGTCAGGCAGGAAATACAATAGGTTTTCTTGGCAGTGTCTGAATGTTTATCAGGTATTCTAAGTTCATTAAATGAAATGGAATGGGGCTTTTAGCAATCTTATTAGCAGGATTAATATAATTTATGAGAGTGGGAGAGCGGTTCATTTCCTACCTTTAGCAATAAACTGAAAATAAAATGTAAATGTCAAGTGGTAATGTGGCAGTGTGCTTAGCAACCAGATGATCAAATGTTATGAAAATGCCAACAGCAGTAAGTCAGAGCTACGTGCCTGTGTATTTGTGTGCGTGTAAATAATCTTCCTTCCCTTCTTACCACCTAAGTGTTGGCAAAGGTTATTTTGTTCCTTTCTACTTCTCCATTTGAGTGATAATTATCTTAGCGAGATTAAAAGATAGTGGAGAGCCAATATAAGTTTGATAGGAAGGCAAACCTGAAATCTCCAGATACAGTAATACACCTTTATATTAGTGTGGCAATCAAAGTGGTATTATGCTGGGTAGAAATGTGACAGACTTTTCAGACTCCCCACAAGTCTGAAGTTAGTATGAAGAGTGGGTATCTGCTAAGCATGACATTATAAGATGTGCCCTTAGGCTTTGAGATAAAGGTCAGCTGTTTATGGGGCTTTAGGTAAAAAAAGTATGTAAAAGCAGAGCCTCCCACCTTAGGATGTTTGTGAGCCCTTCATGTCCATTGGAAAAACTTGAGAAACAAAAAGAAGGCGCACTTAGGCTTGTTTGACTCAACATGAGAAAGCAAGCGAACTATTTCACAAACTATCCAAGCTTTTGTGCTAGGTATTAGTATGGGCTTGCTAGCCACTGTTTACCTGCCTTCATGTTTCCGTGATTATACCATGCTACATTTCTTTCCTTTCTCAAATATTTGTAGAGTGTTACCAGTCCTTGCTCATATGTTCCCAAGGGGTTTTCTTGCTTTTTCTCTTAAATCAACACCTCTAGGGCATTACTTGTTTTTTGTTGCTTTCCACTGAACTACCTGTATTTTATCAATAACTTTTCAGCAAAGAGTTACCAGGTCTCACTGTGATGTCTGAAGAGCCATCTCATGAGAGCAGCAACTATTGCTTCTAGCTCTGGAACAGCTGCATTTTATAAAGTAAAGATACTTCTTTTTTCCCTTTAAGTCATTTCAAGCAGCCTGCAAACACCAAAGGACCAAGCTACTCCACAATAAAGCTCTTCCTGTGGCACTGGCAATGTGTAAGTTTTGTCAATAAACATGCAACTAGATGTGGTGCTATCACTAGCAGAAAAAGACCCTGGGTTTCTTCCCAGATAGGATGGACATTTTTGGAAAATTATGGTAAGTGTAATGCAGATGGAGCGCCTGCTACTGCATAGCTTCATAGTGCAACCACTCAGGATTTATAGGCTGAAATACAGGTCCTGGATAAATATAGTGCCTTGTTCAGCAGGCTCTGCCTTGCCCTGTCCCTCCTCCCATACTGGTTTTCTTCATGTGGGGGAGGAAGGCTTTGTTCAGCTGAGAGTGATAACTCTGGCTGCCTTCTGCCCTGCCTACCTTGGATCTTGGCCCACGCGCTGCCTGTCTCTTTGCCATTTCAGCCCTCATCCTCAAAGCAAAGGCCACAGATCCGAGCACTGCTTTGTGTTGTTACTTATTACCAAAGCAAAAGCCAAGTCTCTCACTGACTTACTTCACTGAGCACAGAAATTCATGTTAGCTTGGGGCCGCTGTTTTATTTATTTATCACATGATTGCATATATTGTGTCAGCTGAGCTGCCCACACATACAGCTAGATCCGAACAAAGGTTTATGTCATGAAAGTACAGTTGTGATCAGTTGTGATCAAAAGGGAGGATGAGGCTATGGATATCTAACATCTTTTTTCAATCTTTCATCTCTTCTGTGCCTATACTCAAGCGCTATACAGTTTGGTAATGACTAGATCTAGGCAGGAGCTGAATTGCTCCTCCTGTGAGAAATTGCAGGGGTTCCCAAACCTTTTCTTTGTTACAAAATCAACTAGAAAAAATAATTAAAAAAAAAATAATTTTTCTGTGGAAAAAAACTTGAAAGCAATCAACAGGAAACAAAAATGAGACTGTTCTGATTTTAATGGTTGTCTTGGAATTTTTGAATGTTTGAATTTTAAAAGCTTGGAAAAGTTTATGAGTCTTTTTGCAATGGTAAATGAAAGAGCATATGCTGAAAAAAAGAAGAGCAGATGCTACTTCTAAAGACAGTATTTACATTCCAACTTTCTCTCAAAACAAATCTGCCTTTCCCTTTAAAAAACATTTTGCTAAGAAATATCTCTTGCAATGTCAGCGGCTGATGTCCAGTAGCTCTCTTTTGCCACCTGTGTTTCGGTTTGCTTAGCTTCTCTAAATCCTTCTGGGGTGCAAAACTCTCTAGAAATATCGTGCACATGGGCTACTCTGTGGCATATGTGGACTTTTCTAAGTCACTGCCATGAAACCATTGGTAGGGATTTTGTAGGCTGAAGGCCACTCGTGCACCTGGCTCCAGCTGTGTAGATGTTGTGCTCTTGTCACAGGCAGCGACAGCCACCTAGGCATTGTCTTCACTGAAGAAGCAGTGTGTTGGCTTGCTTGCAAGAAACCAGAGAGGAATTGTTTCTTAATGAATGTTATTACTAAAAATATCAGACCTTCAGAGAAAAGGCAGGTTTTGAAATCTAATTAACTTCTTCCACTGAGTTAATGAAAGGAAAATAACTGTAGCCATTCTCTTTCACTGTCTCTGCTGTTCAGTACCAGATCATCAGCAGTAGCCCTCTCTGGTAAATATCTACAATCTTGGATTGACTTCCATTTAAACTTTTCATATCAGTATAATGACCAATTTAAGCTAAAATCACCTGAAAACATCAAACATTGCTGACTAACAAGATGACTGAGAAAAAGATCTGTTGGCAGAGCTTAAAAACTCCTCTCAAGTCTTTGGCTGTGTAACTATAAATCATAGAGTCATAGAATGGTTAAGATTGAAAAGGACCTTAAGATCATCTAGTTCCAAACCCTCTGTCATGGACAGAGACATCACACACTAGACCATGTTGCCCAAGGCTCTGTCCAACCTGGCCTTGAACACCAGGGATGGAGCATTTACCACTTCTCTGGACAACCCATTCCAGTGCCTCACCACCCTTACAGTAAAGAACTTCTTCCTTATATCTAACCTGAACTTCTCTTGTTTAAGTTTAAACCCATCACTCCTTGTCCTATTGCTACAGTTCCTGATGAAGAGTCCCTCCCCAGCATCCTTGTAGGCCCCCTTCAGATACTAGAAGGCTGCTCCAAGGTCTCCAGGCAGCCTTCTCTTCTCCAGGCTGAACAGCCAGAACTTTCTCAGCCTGTCTTCATAGAGGAGGTGGCCCTCCTCTGGACTTGCTCCATCAATTCCATGTACATCTTATGCTGAGGACGCCAGAACTCCACACAATATTCCAAGTGGGATCTCACGAGAGCAGAGGGGCAGGATCATCTCCTTTGACCTGCTGGTCACACTGCTTTTGATGCAGCCGAGGATACGGTTGGCTTTCTGGGCTGAGAGCACACACTGAAGCTGGCTCATGTTAAGTTTCTTATCAACCAACACCCCCAAGTCCTTCTCCACATGACTGCTCTGAATCACTTCTCCACCCAACCTGTGCCTGGGATTGCCCTGACCCAGGTGTAGGACCTTGCACTTCACATTGTTGAACTCCATAAGGCTGGCATTGGCCCACCTCACAAGCATGTCAAGGTCCCTCTGGATGGCATTCCTTCCCTCAAGTGTATCAACCGAACCACACAGCTGAGTGTCATTGACAAACTTGTTGAGGGCACACTCAATCCCACTGGCCATGTCACTGACAAAGATGTTGAATAAGACCGATCCCAACACCGATCCCTGAAGGGACACCCCTCGTTACTGGTCTTCAGTTGAACATTGACATTGACCATAACTCTTTGCGTGTGGCCGTCTGTATCCACTGAGTGGTCCATCCATCAAATTGATGTCTCTCCAATTTAGAGACAAGGTGTGGGACAGTGTTGAACGGTTTGCACAAGTCCAGGTAGATGACATCAGCTGCTTTGCCCCTATACATCAGTTCTGTAGCCCCATCATAGAAGGCCACCAAACTGGTCAGACAGTATTCCACCTTAGTGAAGCCATGTTGGCTGTCACCAACCACTTCGTTGTCTTTCATGTGCCTTAGTATGCTTTCCAGGAGAATCTGCTCCAAAATCCTGCCAGGATTCATCATCACTAGCATCTTTTTACAGTCTCCTCTATATAAGGGTTGGTAACTAGTGTAGTGTACATACAGTTCTGCATAATGCTATGGTGTTCTGCTGCCTTATGTTAAGTGATTTTTTGTCCCTATCAGTACTCAGCCAAATCTGGACTGAGCTATAATGCTGCAATTCCCTCACCTCCACAGAGTTGCATTGGGTGTAAACCTGGATCCACAGCCCAGATAGTCTTATTTTCTGTAATTGATCTGTTAAGTACCAGTGGGGAACAGGCTACTGCACAGTCTCCAATTGGCTGGAATACCTTGGATCCAAGAAGGAAAGTGAGCTAAATGGGGAAATTTTGTTGAGACATCAAAGTTAGGAAGAATTTAAAGCATAAAAATATCTGGACAGCTGATATAACAGAAATTTCTGGAGGCTGAGCACTACTGTTTTCTGCAACAATGCAAATAACTTTTGCTGGTGTTTTTGCTGCTTAATGCCACTTGCACTCAATTAATAGTGCCTATGTGAATAATATGAGTAAAATTGCAGTAGGCAAGAACATAATAATGAGTCTGCTTGCTTTCTCCATTCCCAAAAAAGAAATAATACAAGCCATTAGTTTCTCCTTGATGATTTGAAAGCCCAGGCAGTGCATTTGTATACTCTCTGTGGTTTGTGTGTATTAGATGGATGTTTGCGAAAATGTATTTTCAGGATTTATGATTAATTTTGTCATTTTTTCCAAAATTTCTATAGCTTTGATTATTTTCTTTTTGAAGGTAGTCAGGCTTTTTTTGAAGGACTAGAGTCAGCATCACAGCTCGGCGAATTCTTTTTTAATGTGCTTCCTGGCTCACGTTTCACAGCTCTGTGTTGGTTTTTTTGGGTGGTTTTGGTTTTTGAGGTTTGGTTTTGGTTTTTGTTGGGTTTTGCTGGTTTTGGTTTTTATGTTGTTTCTTTCCATGCTCCCCCAGAAGATTTAAAGCGTATACAGTTCATACCAGACTTCTGAGTGGCAATAAATTAGTTCAGTACCATTGTCTTCTGTCATTAATTTTAGCCAGTAATATTTTTACCAAGACCTCTCTTCACTGCTCTCTAAATTGCAATTGCCCTCCTGAATGGAAATAAATGCTACTTGCTGAATTCTTCTGTATGATTTTATGTAGACTTAATTTAACATATTGATCTCATCTTACTCCAGGCTGGAAGCAGAGCATCTCACATGTTCTCACATTTTAAAATTAGTTCTGCCAGATCCACTGTGATTAATTTTTCAAGAGAATTTAACATTCAGAAATAGGGGAACTATCAGAGGGTTTGTTTTAATGAAGCTGTTTCTATTCTGCTCCTCCATGACTGATAGGTTTTATCGTAACTAGTTAAACAAAAATGCCAAAAAGGAACTTTAGAGAGAAATAATCTCTCAAGATATTCAAGTGTACCATAATTAACTCTTCTCTAGAAGGCTGAATATGTGAATGCATACATGTAATATTTTTTCAGAGGGGCTGTTTTTCCCCAATGCTTTGCATTCAACTTCAACTGCCTTTTAATCAGCTTGATATATTTTCTTAGGAAGATTAATAGATTTACAAGGTTCCTAAGAGGATTTTGATACATTACTAATCACAAAGCTAGGAGTCTGGCAGTAGTTAGATTTCAAAAACCCCATTTAACAATTTAACGAGATTGCAAACATAGTTCTGTAGAGTTTGCTCTTTTTTGTACATATGTATACAAGGAGAGAAAGAAAACATTTTGTGCCCAAATCTCTGTAAAATGCTGCTTGCTGAGCACATGGTACATGGGCTGCATCCAGGATGTCAACTCCAATATCTGGCCTTATGGTCTTTTTAATTGGACGAGTGCTGTGAACCCAGGACCAGTGAAGGGCAATTCACAGAGAGAGCCCACAGCAAGTTAAAGAATACTTTCCAATCTGTTTGGTCAACTATTTGGAAAAAAAAAAACAACCCAAACAACTAAACAAAAGGAAACACTATGAACTAGAGTAGCTGAACAATTTAATGTCAAAAAACATCACTGTCTTCTGTTGGTTCCTTTGATTGCACTGACCCATCCAGCCAGGTTGGAGCACAGCATTAATAGGCTTCTCTGTCCACACTCAGCTCAAAGGCAGGCAGGGCTACATAGAAGGAAGGAGAAAAAAGGGCACTTCTAGAGCTCATGGCTTAAAAGGAGGTGGACTTTTCTACAGAAAGTGAAATATTCATCGAACTCCAAAAACCTTTTGCATTTGCCTGCTCTGATCTTCCAGCTAATGTAACCCCTGGAATTCCCTTAATTCCCATTTGGAATCAAGCACATTTTTATAGGGAAATAATTATAACTTGATATTTTAAAAAAGCTTTGAGTGATAAAGAAGCTACCAGAAAATCTGAGGGCCCACTCCATCATCTGACAGCATGTACAATCAAAATCTGACACACTTTTATTTTGTCTACATTTAGGTTCCTGGCAGCTACACTGAATGGTTCTGTATCTCTGGTCTTGTTCTGTGTTTATAGGAAAATATACACTATATAGATATGTAGCTACCTGGGACTTGATTAAAGTACTGAACTCTGGGTATCTGTGTTTAAAGTATATTTTCCAATCCTTCGGTTGTTCTTATGGCTTTCCTCTTAATCTCATCTTGTCTGTTAACCTCTATCAGAATCTTTCCACAATTGTGGGCATTAGAATTAGTCAAAATTCTCTAATAACACTCCCATCACAATAAAAATATAGAGGCAGAATAGCAACTTTGATGCTGCCTTGTTCCCTGTTGCTCGGCGGGTGACCATGCTGTCTCTTTCAGCTGGTTGCTTTGGTGATCTGGCTCAGCCAGTGGCACCCAGCAATACCCAATTTCTTATCAAAGCTGCTCTTCCCTGGAAAAGAGGCTCTTGGCTGTGAGCCTGGCCTGCAGACTTGTTTCTAATGTTTGACTTCATTTTTTTTGTACCTTTATGTTCACTTACACAAATATCTCTAATGTTGTTCCCTGTCCTCCCAGTTGCCCCCCTTCTCTGTTCTTTATATTACTTGCATACTTGGGTCAGTATCAGCTTTTATACCTCCATTTCTTTGGTAAAAATACCCACGTGAACCAGTTAGAATCCCACCTTTTCAGTTATGTTTTCTCACTTACAGGACCTGTGCTTGTAATTTTAAATCTGGTGTTTAGTGTTGGTTCTTCTTTCGTCTATTTTTTTAACTATATTAAAATACCTTGTATATTCCTGAATTTATTATATCCGAGCTATTAATTTAACAACCAAACCTGTAATATCACAGAAAGCTAATCAAATTTATTGGGCAAAATTGATTTTCTGTAAATCTGTATTACTGGCATTAGTTGGCTCATCCACTTTTAAATCCTATTGTCTTTCCTTTCAGGTATTCCATTATATTGACTAGGATTGTTGCCTCACTGATGATCCAATATTTGTTTATTTTAACTTGTTTTAGAGAGTATGTCACAGTATTAGGTCTCTTTCCAACCTTTGAAACTTTTCTAACATCCAGTAAGTTATTGAAAGTTGACGTATTTTCTAATTTGTATAACTCCTTGACCAACACTTTCTGACATTCGGATACAATTTTTCAGGATTAGATTTTTTCTAAGTATTTTTATTTTGTTTAGATTTAGTTGTTTATCATCCTTCTCAGTTCTGGATCTATGAAAAAGCTTTTTATCAACATCTGATTTAACTATATCATCCTTTTTTTTTTTTCCATATTGAAACTCAGCAAGGATATTTTTAACTAAAACTTCCTAAATAAAATATTCAAAAAATGTTCTAAAACAAAGTTAGAAATGGAGCTGTGAGTTAAGTAAAGTTACTTAATCAGGAGATATAAACAGAATATTTGGATAATCTCACAGAGGGATAATGAGTGTCCAGTTTTACTGGTCAAAAGCTAATCATCTACCATCTGCAAGACTTCAGAAGAAAGATGCTGTTCTGCAGTGTTACAAATCTGTTACAGTATGTTTTTTAGGACCCATTTGCATCCCTAAAAATATGAAAAGAAAAAGGAGTTCAGATCACAGGAATCGCAGTCCCAAACACTCTCATGAAGACAAGCTGATTCAGTTTGTTTTCCAGGGAAAATGTCTATCTAGGTTTATTTTTTCAATTACATTAAAACTCTGATTTGTACTACATCTAAATGGAGCAGTTACAGAAGCCCCATGAGCAAACATAAGCTCCCTTTTGTCCAGGCACATTGCTAAAATGACAGCAGGATCATCTGGACACCTTTCTAGAGGCAGTGAATTGGTGTGAATTATTGATATCACATGCACACCTTCTCTCTCCAGCCATGGAGATGAGAGGAGAAAAGAGGGGGCTGCAGGGCTCTCCACAAGGGCTGTGCCTCTCTCAGGGCTGAGCACAAGCCTCCAGTAATCCTGCACCTGCCACAGAGACTGCTGTGTGGGACAGCATCATCTTCAGTCACACCACATTCATCGCATCTCAAGCACTACTGAAGTTCATATGCAAATGGCTAAGTTAGTTAAGCAAGACCCCCATTAACTGTTTTTTCTTACTTGCTGCATAACTTATTTAAGGGAAAGCGACATTCCTTTTTATTTTGATGAAACAGTTTCGCTTAAACCCGAGGGTACCTTGATCCCAATTTACTGAAACTTCTGTGCATGCCTAATGTATTCTTTCAAGGGTAACTTTTTCAAAATGCAGAAATCAGCTTAGTTACCATCAAAGCAGTAAAATCTGGTACTTCAGTTTTCCTGCTAAGGCTTTATTAAGTCATTAATTGTTCTAGTGCCAGTAGGGTATCCTTGCAGATTTTAAGAACAAAGGCAGTTATTTTGTGATACGCACATTCCAGGACGTTTAAATTATTGACCAGGTATGTAAATAATTGATGGCTCACAAACGTGTCAGTGTAAGAGCCCTGGAAAGCGTTGCATGCATTTGCCAGGGAGACGGTGGGGTCAGGACTTCTGTAGCAAATAATGATTTATTCTTTCCTTCCCAACTCGAATGTCATTATCCTGCTCAGCTGCGCGCACAATGCATTTAGGCTGGAACCAAGGAATAAACCCTTGATGCGGACACTAAATATGAGAAACATTGTGTGAAGGTGCCTTTTAGTGATAAACACGTGAGACTTGTTTTCATTTCTGTCCTGGCCCCAAGATAAAGTGGCCTTGGAAATGAGGAAGCCCTTTGAATTGTTCAAAGCACAAACTGGCAAAAAGAAAACAACTGTGTCTGTTAAGGAAAACTGACTCCTACCAAAACTGACCATCTCACTGATGCTGCTCTGTTCCATGCCTCTCATGGACCTGGCAGTTCTGCCCTGATGCAGACATCATAGGCAGGACCTCACTACGGGCAGTGCCATGGCTGCTCAGGATGGTGCAGAGATGTCTGCTCTTGCGGGAGGGTGTGGGAACATGCCCCATATCCAGTTTGTGTGAAGTACAGGAACAGAGGCGTTTTGGGATGTGTGGTCCCCAGACCACAGTGTGGTCCCTGTTGGCCAGCTGTAGTGCCAGAGTCTCCCTATTGAGGGACATCAAACCATTGGTGGCATAGGAAGAGTCCTTAGGCAGTGCCCTGCACAGGCAGGCTGAGTTCCCATCCCCAAACCTTGTCTTTGGCATGGGGCTTGCCAGGGCTGCTATTTGGGCATCCTTTGGAGCCAGCCAAGGGAGGAACATGGCTGTGAGCCAGCCAGCACAGAGGGTAGTCTCCCCTAAGATGCAGAGGGACGTGATGTGGGAAGCGGGGTCAATGAGCTATGGATCATTGTACATTACTGTGCACGAGCAAAATCCATGATGCACATGCATGCACATGCACAAACATGCAAATATGTATGAAGCTGACTAGCAAGATGTAATATCCAAAACATACAGGTCACTTGAGAGGCAAAAGCCCTCTGTCCAGCCTCTGGAGTGGCAAATTCATTCGTTTTCCTAATAGCTCAGAACTGTAGTCAAAGCCATGGCTCATAAATATTGAAACATTTTTTTAATTCAGTTTAAGTCATCATTCTTTGTGGCTGGTGTTTTTCCTCCACTGGCTTTTGCCACAGGCTTGCTGACCCTTTTTTCATGTACCATGTTTAGCTTGATGCCTAAGATGTTAAAAAGGGAGCACTGAAACAAGAGAAGTAATGGGTGACCTTGAAGTAGAGGTCAAAAGCGTGACAAAAGGTGACCTGAGATCATTCTTGGCAGTGGGGTGCTCCAGCAAAGGGTGAGAAGAGCAAAGAAAGGCTGGTGGGAAGCCCAGAGGAGACAATATTAAATATGGTATGAAACCTTTCATTAGAAGGAAGATACAGCATGTCCGTCATCACCAAATGAGAAAAAGGAACAATTTAAAACTCAGGAATGGTGTGGGAAGGTGAAGTGTAAAGAGAGAGTCCAAAACTGGTAGAAGAAGGCAGTACCTGAGGGGATCAGGGTCAGTGCTCACCCAGGGTGAAGCAGCCTCACCATGCGCCTTCCTCAGGGTCAGATTTTCTCAGCACTAGTTATTTCCCTCTTTAATTCCTCCAGGTTGTCCTTTCCTTTGTCTTTTAAGTGCAACACTCCAAAAGGGACTCAACAGAGTACCTTTGGGCTGAAAAGAGAGAAATTTTGC
Source organism: Psittacus erithacus (assembly GCA_009867235.2). Taxonomy (NCBI): domain Eukaryota; kingdom Metazoa; phylum Chordata; class Aves; order Psittaciformes; family Psittacidae; genus Psittacus; species Psittacus erithacus. The sequence goes on along the minus strand of WYDI02007525.1, from coordinate 7,096 downwards.
CTCCCATCTCTCACAAATGGTATCCCTCCTAGTGTCCCCAGGCACCTGCTCATGATCCATAAGAAAGTTTGGACCCATTTTACCCGCTGGGTATCTTGCCAGTCATGTGTTCCACATTTTGTACTCCATTTTTCTCTCCTTATGCAACGTAGCATTAGCACTCCTCTTTGCTGAATTTCCTCATAGTGATTTCATACCCTCACTCCAAGTTATTATAGATCACTTTCAGCTCTAACCCTGAGCTCCAAAATATTTACGACTTACAGTTAGGTGTCATCCACTCTGCGTACCATCATTTAGCTGTTAATGAAAATACTGAGCGAAAGAGAGCAGATACTGCCAGGTCTCTGCCCAGTAGTCTCTCTCCCTGTCTGACAGTAATTCGTCAATAACTCCCATGCTAAAAGCAGGTTTTCAACTGCTTGTGCCTGTACCTGAGGCTGGTTACAGCTAGACTGTGTTAACTTGTTTATGGGGATTTCATGAGAGATGATTGTAAGTCATGTATATAGTTTTCCCCTCAGTCCACAAGGCCTGTTACCTTATATATAGTGTGTAGGACACTATATTCTTCTGGCATAAGTTCTTGACAATAAAACCAAACTATTTGGGCTGTTTGCTTATTCTCTTTGTCATCTTCTGGGTACATGTGAACTGATTGTTCGCTTGTTTTCCTTGGGCACTGCTCAGTCTGTTCTGTAAATCTCAGGTTCTTTGTATCACATCTGCCTTCTGCAGACCTCTCCTCTCTTCCACACAGTATTGAAAATAATTGGTAATGATTTGATGCCTCAGCCAGAGTCTTGTTAGAGTTTTGACAATTGCCACATCTTCCCCAACTCTGGGAAGGTCAGTGATTGCTCACAGCAAATAATCCAGTTGTAGATGAGAAGCAACCTGAAGCAGATGGATATGAGAAACAGCGAGGGGAGAATTAGGCTTCTTGGTGACAGAAGTGTATTTTGATAAGGTGATGGTAGCAGGATACATAGGAAAACTGTTTAAAAAACCTGCTGTTGTAAGGAGGTTGGTCTTTCTGATCATTTTTCTTTTTGCTAACTGCTGTTTGCAGGCACAAAATGAGAAATGTGATTTAAACCTTCCTCTCCAAATATTTTTTTCATTTTGAAGAATCCTGAGTCTCTCTGTTCTTCAGGGGGTAATTTTCTCAGTCCTGGTTATAGACGTTGTCCAGAACTTCCTCAAAGTCAGGGAAATTGACTGCACTTGCATTCATTCTGGGCCTCAAATTCCTCCTAGATCTAGGGATTCAGATGGGGGCAGACACCACTGCAAGAGTATCAGGGGGGAAGATAATAATATACTTAAAATATATAAAGAAACTGAGGTAATGAGCAAATTTGAAGCTAGCTATCTCTCTATGATTCTGAAGAGCTTTTCTTAAGCTGAAGTGCTCTTATATGTATCCTACACATTTTTAGATAAACGGAAAATAGATGTCACCTATTGTGTGTTATCAGAACATGACCTTGCTAAGGCCAAGCTAGTCACCCTAAGCTTTATTTACATCAGTGAAGAGAAATATTATAAAAATACAGAAGCAACACTAACAGAAGGGTCAGTGAAAGCAAGTTAATACACTTTAGTTGAAGGCTGTTGAGCACAGAAGTATTCGGGAAGATTCAAGTTTCGTTCTTCTGAAGGGCAAACTAATTGCCATTGTCAATTTTAATGTTACAAAGCTTTAAGCAAATGCAAAAGCATTTAAAGATCAGCTGTTTATGCTTTGCATTCAGTACTGAAGTATCTGAACATTTGTTTTCCTAATCTTTTATGCCTACTTTTTTGTCATATGTTGTTTGACATTCAGGAAATAACACAATGTTTTAATCAACAGTGTAAGATTGCATTAAAACTTGATGGCCCATGGCTTAATGGCAAAACTGAGTAATTAAAGCTGTGGTGTAAGTCATAGTTGAAGGCAAGTTCTGGAAAGATTTCTTTAACAAAACAAGGGAACTTCTAGGACTTATTCACCCATATCCAGGGATATAGAGGTGGAGGAAACACTTGTATTGCTTTTCTTTCTCCGCCTTGAGCTGTGTAGTGAGTCCTCCAATAACTAGACTTCCAAACAGTCACACATACTGTGGTACAGCACTCTTTCCAGGGTGCGGCCCATGGTGATGATAGTAGTGAGACCATTGCCTAACTTGACAGACATATTATCCGCTGGGCTGGTAGTCCTGTAACTGGAATAAGCAACAGCAAGAATACCATTGTTGCTAAATATGAAAGCTGCTTCTGGTGCAAGAGAGAAGGAAAACTCCACTCTGACCACCCCCACATAGATATCATATGTCTTTGACAAGTTGATTGGAGGATTTTGACTGCAAACAAGAAGAAAATTCATGCTCAAACAGCCTGGTACGAGGTAGGTGTCCTATTGTGTCCTGGAGCCCCCTTCCTCCTTTCTCACTGTCACAGGACACCTCTTACATTAGATGTGAAAGTTGCCTTAATCTTCAACTTAGCTGTCATGTCCAATATAAAGCATATTTTAAAACCTGTATCTACGGTGTCTCATTTGTAACATCTCCTAGACACATGCAATAAAACAGAAAAACAATTCTGTTTGTTAGCTTCAAAGAACATTGCCTTCCTGAAAATGTTTGTCATCCACATGCTTGCACCATGCAGGTCTCTCAGGCTTCCTTACAGTAGGTAGTGGTTAGAATACAGAGTGTTTTGGAAAGGAAAAAGGTCGCACAATTTTCTCTTTGCTGGCTCTGCTTTCAAAATGTTATAATCTCAGAGGTATGGAAGTGTTTGAAAATGAAAGCCTTGAAACAAATCCCCATGTGGCAGTGTCCTTCAAAGGAGTCAGGGAATGAGATGACAAAAACATGACTCTCTGAGGACAGTGTGTCACAGAGTCCTGAAATTTGTCTGGATCTTAGGAAGAACTGGGAGATGCAAGGCTACACTGGTGATGTGTTGAATGATGCCTCACATACATACCTCTGGAGATGCATTTTCACCATCAAATTGAACAGAGCACTTAGAGCTCTTCCTTTGTGAAACATAATCATACTACCTAAATAAAAGCTCTCTCTGTAATGTTCTTAATCCTCCTATAGAATTCAATGTACGTTCATTTTGCTTCTGAAAAATGGCTTTTTTAAAACCTTAAAGACATGACATGCTTATGGTTTGTAGCACAACAACTGTAGCATCCTGAAGGTTCTGTCCCTCTTCCGTAGGACATTTCCTCAGGGCACTTTCTTAAGAAGTTCATTCAGGTTTCAGAAGTATTTGGACTTGGATATGGATCTTGGTGATCATCAAGGAAAAGAATAAAATCCTGAGCAAAGTGTACTTCTGTTCACACAGTGTTTGCTTCCTGTTGTACCTTCCTCATATAGACTGAATTAAGATTTTGGTTTTTCAAAAGAAAAACTATGGCAGGAAAAATGAAACCTACAGTCCACACCCCTTTCATTGTTCAGTGTAGGATGATTAGGAGTGGAGGAGCAGATATTTACCACTGTACCCAAACCTAACTAAAAATAATTCAGTCCCTCTTCTTACCACTTTTTCTTCGTGGGATGTAGCTCTGCCCTGCGCTTATCTGGCTGATTCTGCCAGGTAACAAATAGGGAGGAAGAATCACACTTCCGATCTCTGAGACCTTTCTCAGAGGTTCAGCCTTGAACACAAGGTTCTAGTAACCTTCAGAAAAGGAGTTTAATTGTTCACTTCACATATGCACTAGAGATACTCCACAGTCAGTCTTCAATTTCTGTATTCCATATGAGATGGACAGAAGAGATGAAGTAATTATGAACTGAAATTTAAGGCATGGTTCACCTAATCAGTCTGTAGCATCAGACATGAGAAGTCCACACTGAATAAAAGATTGCCCTGCTGTAATAGCATTCATTTGTTCATTCATGCTGCTCCTTGTACAGAAAGATCATCCAGGAAAGAAAAATCTGATTTAGAAGACAAAACCAGATGCATTCACCTGGCAACTAACTGGATTTATTCCAGTATTTGCTGAACCTCCTGTGGAACAATTCTTATTGATTTGTAATGGAACCCATCAAAAGACCTTTTTCAACTGTAGATGCGCTGTGAGACTGCAGCTGGTGAACCTTATTGTGCTCTGTTCCTGGAAATGTTTCTGCTGCTGAGATCAAAAGAAAAATTAAAGTGTTGCATAATTTTCTTGTCGTTTTCACATGCTGGCGTCTCTTAGCTCAAATAACTTAGATGCTTCTGAAGTGAAGTTGGCAAAGGCTTCAGAGTGGGAGAAATTATTTACTTGTGTGTACAGGTTTGCTACCAGGCAGTATTCCAAAAAAATAACCATGCTAAATATGGACTGAGATAAAGTCTACATAGTCTGGCATAAGTTCATCATAATTTGGGTTCTACTGGGTTGATTTGTGCCTTTCACAACACCATTAAAAAACAAAAACAGCAGTAAAAAACCTCAACCTTTTGTAATTCAGACTGAAGTTTCAACAGGAAAGGCTTAAAGGTCCTTGCATTCATAACGGCTGTACCATCTGACTACTGTGTATGCAGAACTGCAGTCAGGTTTTGCCTAAGTCTCAGAAAGCTGTCTTGTAATGGCCTCACAACACCAGTTTTTACCCTGAGACCGTTTAGATATCCATACTGATAAGTAAGCAGATTCCAGGAAAGGCAACCCCTCCTCCCCTGCCATGGTAATATTTGGTGGTAATTGTTCAACCAAGAAGGGGAAGAACACACTGAGGGTATTGCTAGAAGATTACTGAATGATCTAATTGAGTGAGAAAGAGCGAGCGGAAAGCTGATGTAACAGGAATGATGGGAATAGACATGTCTGAAAATACTTGAAATTTATGGTGTTCTCACTGGGTTTATTTATACTCTGGAGCATTACAATTTATATTCAAACAGCCTGGTAGGTTTAAATTTTAAATGAAGCTGGCTTAGAATTATGAATAAGGCTATTTAGAATTGCCTTAATAACCTTTAATTGCATGGAACAACTTCTGTAATTGTAGAGGGGAAAAGAACTTCAAGCATTTGCATTTGAGTAATTGATGGGCAATTTACAATGTTTGTTTTGTATTTTCTGGGGAGAAATGAGAGGGCCCTAATTCTGTTGCTGACATTTGTTTTTCTCTAATGGGATTTTCAGAATCCAGTCTCATTGATCTTGTGTGCAGAGCTCATAAATGTAGCCAGCTAGTTTGGACATTGGAAGAGGGAGATCACAGAGTTTTGTGGGATGAGAAGTGCGACTACAGTTTGGGCAAAGTAGTTTGTGCACGTTTACTGCTGCTTTGTGGAGCCCTCAGATCCACTGGTCTAATTAGAGTTGCATCTTGCACTCTGTTCTAGGGTTACAACAACCCAGCCACAAACCTTGACTACCAGATATACCCCAGGGACTAGGAAATGAGAAATAGTATTGAGAAAGAGTTCTTTAGAAAAACATAATGCAATTCCTGTCCTTTACATGGGGAAATACACAGTCTCACTGGTATGTGTGGCTGCTGAATCACAGCAAGTACTACAAAGAACAGGAGGGTGAAATTGACTGGCATCATCCTGACATTGCAAAGTGGCATTCAAATGCAGTAATGAAAATTAAAAGACTGTAGCAAATCAGAATGTCACTTGATTTATGTTAGAATTTTGACTTGATAGTTATAATGCTGTCTTTAAAAATCTCTAGATGGATTTAACTTTCCGTTTTGGGTTCCTTCAGGTCAAGGCTAAATTGTGTTTTACTGGTGCTGCCTATGCAGTCTTTGTGGATAAATATTATGAGTGTTCTTAGCCTGGCAGTTTTCATAAACACTAACTAGTTCTTGAAGTTTTAATTGCTTTTGGTCAACAAATGAAGAAAGTGGAAAAGAAACAAGAAGCATGAGGCAGTGCAAGACAGAAGTATTGATATTCAGATTTCCCTAATGCAAATTAATTTTGTAGAAAAAATATTGTGGTTGAATTAGAGGTTGAAATAGTCCAACATGGACGTGGCAGAAGGTGAATAACACCTAATGAAAGGCGTCTACAGTGACAGAAGTTACATTTAGTAAGGCACAAAGCAGAATTTTCAAATTCCTCTCAAATTTGCAAGCATCAGGAGCCAGGGTCTTACTTTCATTAAGAACACATTGTGTTTCCTAAAGAAGCTCCGAAATGAGTTAACTGTGATGCATGACCTCTTGTTTATATATTTGAAGAACTGAAGCTTTTAAATATGACACCATTTTTCTAAGGTGTCTCAGGTGAGATCTGGGAAACTATGGATAAATGCATCTGCTGTGCCTGTACCAGGCAAATCGCTATGAGCTGCACTAAAGAAAACAGTGCCCACATGCGTAAATATAATATATAGGGAAGAGCAAACACTGCAAAAAAAGTGGGAAAAGCCACTGCTGCATTTCCTCAGAAATGTATCATAGCTTTTTCTCTGAAAAGGTCAGCAGGAACATCGATATAGGAGATTCAGCTGCTTAGACTACCAAAAGGCAGGCAATAAGGCTTTAAACCAGGCTGTTGTGGATGTTGCAGATACGTCAGTAGCTAAATGAAGAGAGCAGTTAGAAGTCTTAGTTTTCACATTGAATGCCAAGCAGCAGAGGTTTACATAGCTTTATGTTGGTGTGGACTGGGGTTCAAAGTCAGAGAAGGGTCTGAACAGGCAGAGTGACCAAACTTGTAGTAGGATATTCAGGACAGCCCTTACCTTTGTAAGGGCTAAATTTGAAGGATCAAATACTGCACAGTAAAGTGGCAGGTGAACATTGACATAGATTAATATAAAGGCACAGCAAAAACCACTTCTGGTTTTGCAGTGTTGAAATGTAAGCTGTCCTTTTTCATGCAGAAATGAGACATTGGGGTTATTGCAGACGTTCCTAGGAAGCTTTGGAAGGGGGAACTGAACAGTTGTTGGGTTTCTTGGTCATTGTGTTGTTGCATACACCTGTTGTGCTCCAGCAACCTTGTTCCAACTTCCAGAAAACGTATTAACAGAAATGGGAAAGGAAGAGAGAGAAGAGAAGAGAAGAGAAGAGAAGAGAAGAGAAGAGAAGAGAAGAGAAGAGAAGAGAAGAGAAGAGAA
>WYDI02007524.1:0-12389 GCA_009867235.2 Psittacus erithacus | reverse complement strand
AGTTCATACTGAAGTTCTAGCATGTCCGGTACAGCAGCACTCAATGGTGGTGTGACTTCGTTCAGGCCACAATAGTCCACTGTTAGTCTCCACTCTCCGTTAGACTTTCTCCCTGGCCATATGGGGCTGTTAAAGGGTGAGTGGGTCCTACTGATCACTCCTTGACTCTCCAGTCTACGGATCAGCTACATCGGTGATATCACTGATAAAACATCGGTGTTGTAAGTGCTGTTCCCAAGTCAAAAGTATAAAAGTATAAAGCACCAGCTACTAAGAAGGAGAAAAAATGGCTGCTACTGCTGAACCCAGGACATCTCTGTAGTGAAGTTTTGAGGCAATAAGCAGATGCTATCAGTGGGGATTCTTTGGAGGATTACAGGAGTTTGGTTCCCAACCAGAGAGGCCAAAAGAGGACAGGACTTTCCCTTAAAGGGCTGGTCTGAATGTCTTTTTAATGCTTCTTTAGCTGGTCACTGGGAGGCTAAATAAAACCAACAGTGGTTTGGTACTGCTTTTGATAGACACACAAGTACAAGATTACAAAATCACAGAATGGTTAGGGTTGGCAAGGACCTTAAGATCATCTAGTTCCAACTGCCCTGTCATAGGTAAGGACCCCTTACTCTAGATCATGTCACCCAAGGCTCTGTCCAACCTGGTCTTGAACACTGCCAGGGATGGAGCATTTACCACTTCTTTGGGCAATCTGTTCCAGTGCCTCACCACCTCACATTAAAGAGCTGCTTTCTTATATCTAACCTGAACTTCCCCTGTTTAAGTTTGAACCCATTACCCTTTGTACTACTGCTACAGTCCCTGATGAAGTCTGTCTCTGGCATCCTTGTAGGCCCCCTTCAGATACCAGATACCATGAGGTCTCCATACAGCCTTCTCTTCTCCTGGCTAAACAGCCACAACTTTCTTAGCCTGTCTTCATACATCACACCAGTTCAATCTGTGCTCTGCAATCTGTCAAATTCAACTAGTAATTTCTCATCCTTCCAAAAAAGAGGTGTCAAAAATGATATGGTGACTCTCACAAAGTGTGAAATACTGGTGCAGATATTATCAACTAGAAATAGGCAAATTTCATTAAGTGCACTTTATGTACCCTACTATGCTGCTAGAGGAGAGAGATCTCTTGGCTTTCATCTTCTTTCTGTAAAGCTCAACAAATATTAAAATTATTAAAAACCTGCCTGTACATCAGATGATTTTTCAGTTATAAACTGCTGTTTTATTTGAATCACTTCATCAATCTCAATTATCAGTTCTCACAGCTGCTAACAAACCTCTGATTCAGTAGTGGCAAATGACAACAAATATTCTTTGTTGTATTGAAAGTGGATGGAAATTATACTTGAGGGAATTAGATCATAGCAATGAGAAGCTCATTGTACAACAATTCTTACACTTACTGAACCATTTTCTGATGGTGTGCCTTTTCTAAGTTGTGCATTGTCCTGATTGTGAAGACTGCTTCTGTGGTAGGTATACCCAGTCACCAGGGCTGAATCAGCTGTTACTTACATTTCTTTATGAAATTTTTATGAAGCAAAGAATATCAGAACACTCAGAGCCATTCAAAAGCCAGCAATCAACCTAGTTAGTCCATTAGTGTGTTTCCAACAGGCTGGTATCGGAACTGTCAGGTCCTGAAAACCTGATACAGGCACTTGCAGATTAGGAAGTTTCTTCCCCATATCTGAACTAAAGATCGTCCTGCTCTCTAAGGCACAAGAAAAAAAAATCTGCCTTTTCAATCTCAACAGCTTCATTGAGCCACATCACTGGCTGAAGAAATCTGTGAAGGACACAACCTAGATCATGCTCAAGTCTCTAGTGAAACCCCCTGCAGTTTATTCCAGTTCATAATGGATATCATTTTATGGTAGTATAATGAAAGTACACATAGGGATGAAATACTTTGAAGAGCTCAGATACAAGCCTGACCCTAAGGAAAAGCAATTATCTGAATCATGGCCTAAATACTAACAAATACAAGAAGTTCAACACACCAATTTTTGCTCTTATTTATGCGATCAGGTAGAAAATTATCTTTCATGCGTCCACAGAGTTTTCCCTCAGGTGCTCTTTCAGAATTTTTTTCTCCTTGAAAATGCTTATAGAAAAACTGTAACACAAAATTAGAAGATTCTGATTATGAAAAGATGGTGTGTGGGAGAAAGAGCATGCTCTGTTTTTAAATAGAGTTCAGTTTGCTTGTTTTGTGCCTAAAGGGGAATAAAACCAAAAGCAAATAAACAAAAATTAAAAGAACTTTCCCCCCATTCCCCATTATTTCCTTTTAGCCAAGCTGATGAGATGAGTCCAGCCAGGCTCTCCCATCCACCTCTTCTCATTCATGTGTCTTCTGGGAATACTGATCAAGCAGGAAAGGCTTTGAACTTATGCATGCACCTCCTTTCATCTAAAACTTCCACTGTGGTTTAAAGAATACAAAACTACGTACATTTGAAAGAAAGAAAAAAAAAAAAAAAAGGCTTTTGCAACAAATATACTTTTCTTTTACACCCTTGTGGAAACAGCAACACAATGCTTTCTTATTTAAGTAAAACGCAATCTATATCTGAAGGATCTCTTCACTGACTCTTGGGATGAAAGAATTTAAATGGATTTGGGAAAAGTCAAGGAGTATTAAGATGTGAAGAAATTAGAAACAACAGAAGAAATAGTGCTTTGTACTGCTTATTTCAGAGAAGCAAAAACTCACAAGATAAAAGGAGGCATGCAACATTACAACTGAGGGAAACCACTAAGCTTAGAGGACTGCTTGCCCTGCTTCCACAGCGTGGAAGCACTTGTGCAGATGGCCAGTATACCAAAGATGATGATACTTGTACGGTCTTGGGAATAACAACTGGTGTCTCTCTAATAAAAACTCCTAAATAAACTAGGATATTTTTCTGTACCTCTGAACGTACAGGCAGTAGTACTGAAGTTACTCCTAAGTTACACGAGTGGCAACGATAAGAATGCAACCTCAAAACATTGTATGATTTGAACAAGTTAGTCTGATTAGTGCAGCTTACACGAGTTACTACACAGACTAAAATATAAAGCTTCACTCCATGAATTTATGAACACAGATTAATGCCAGAGAATGGGAGACTGCTGCGCTCAGAGAACATGAAAGAGAAGAACACACGTAGGAATATGGACACCATGTGTCTGTCAGAAATCTGAGGTTAATATAAATTTAGTTGACAATGTTATTGGTACCTTGTTGAAGTTTGAAGTCATGAACTAAGCACCAGCATTAATTAATGTTCACATTCACAAATAGAAAGGCAAATCTTTTGTGAAGTGTTTTGTATGCGTTGGTATTTTGGGAAAATAATAATCAAGAAGGAAATAACACTGTGAGAACAACCTTGCCTTTTGTCAGCAAGGTGAACCTTGCGTTTTTCATTTGGATTTGGTCTGGTTTACAAAATTTTTTCATAAATATAATGAAAATTTTTGACAAGCTGTTGTGATTTCCCATCTACTGCTTATGCAGCCTTGGACTTTGGGTTTTCTACTTTTATTTCTTGATTTTCATCTAGACAGTAAGACAATATTTAGTGGTTATGTTGAACTCTGGAAAAAAAATCAGCCGAAAGCAGGAAAACCTTAGGAAAATAGCACTAAGATTAATAAATCTTAAAGAATGTTTCAGTGTAAAATACTGATTTAATAATGGGAATTCATTTATTAAAGGGGTACTTGGAACCATGGCATAATTGCCACAGGCTCTGCTTACTGGCCACCAGATCCTATAATGGCAAGCCGAGAAATGAAACTTGGAATACCTTTATTGTAATTCTGACATTACTTCCAGAGTCCTGAATGATTTTGGGCAAGCATTCTCATCTCTTTACCCTCAGTTTTCCCCATCTGCTAATAAGAAGAATGCTATCTATTCTCTTTGCCAAGCATCTTCAGCTCACTTAGCTTTTCAGATGACATTTTATTAACTAGTATTACCACTACTTACAGTTTCTAAAATAGCTAACCTAAAACTGGGGCTGAGTGACATTTCAGTAGCAAACTCAAATTATGCTAAAACATTTAATCCTGAAATGAGCACATGACATAGATGAGAGCATGTGGTGGAATAAATTGATAGCAAATATACAGACTGGAAATTACATTTGTACTAATCAGTATCCATTTTAATATTTACTTTCTGCAAACTTTTCAATGACTGTATTTTACTGGTTCAAATATGTAAGAAATGTGAATTTGAAATTCATATCTCCAAGCATTCACTCAAAGTATCAAATCTTACAATGAATTGAAGAAAACCCCAAACTATTCTACAAAACTGATGTAGGAAACCCAACCAGAGGTAAGAAACCTGGGATCACAAGGATATAGGCAAGTAATTCCATAAGAACATGGTCAACATCTGAGTATTAGTTTGGGAAAGAAAGGAGGCCATGAATTATTTACCATCCCAATGTAAATCCAGTAATAAAGAAAACTGATCATGGGAAATACAGTCACCCACAAAAAAAGAAACAGAAATTAATCATATCAATTGTTCACTGGTTGTGGCTAAACTGTTACACAACATTTATATTTTACTTGTCTAAAAGTCCACAGCTAAATAGTCTATGAAGAAACAGTTAATTTCCCACACCTGCATTAGTTACTTGTATATACCAATTAAAGCAAAATAAATTGCATTCCTTTTGAATAAACCAGCCAAGATGACAGTAACAAATCACGTTAAAAGAAGAACTATCAATTTTTCTCTGCTTAGAATAGATTTACTATTATTTCATTTATAGTTTATAATTATTGCGATTTTTATTAAATACACCTATGAGGGAAAAAAAGAATGGTAGTTTGTACTTTCTTTTCCCCCTTAACTCTTTGGAGCTAGAAACAAAAGCAGCAAGACATTGTAAATGTTTCATGTTAGAATGTTTACATGTAAGACATATAAATGTTTCATTAACATCTGGGGTTTTGGAATGCTGGACAATGGGGAAAGCGGGAAGGAAGCGAAGATTTTTTTGAGAGAAGACAATCCATTGATTGTTATACCATGTACTTTGGTTCCCTACAGGTTGCCTGTTTCAGGGGAAATGACCTGTGGATTATGTCCCAAAAAGTGTGATATGTAGATGTTTCTGCATTACTGATATTGTACAAGCACCTGTGATTGCACAGAAAAGGCCAGAAGGAACCCCCTGGATCATGGACCTCATGCTCGTGTTTTATGGTGAACACTTACAGGGTGGCTGGGTTTCCATCAGAGATCTGGGTTAGGATAGGAAAGGAGACATTTGTTAACATCAGCAAGTTGTACAGAAGTTTCATAGTGAAATCAGCATCCAGCGTAGCCTGTGGTGGGACAGCAATAAAGATGATCTCATTCCAACCTCCTCAGTCCAGCTCTCAACTCTACCTTTCCGTTGGCCTTTATGGGTTGTTTGGCCTATCAGTGCTCCTTCCTTTCCAGTGAAGTAGTCTTTACAGCTATAGCTCTAAGATAGTTACCCAGCCCAGAAGAGGGAGTGCCATGTACAAGACAGAATTGTATTGAACCACAGAAGCATCCTGAAGTCACATTACACATTTGTATTTAAATAACTTGCATGTCTATGCTGCGCTTCTACAGTAGAGCCTTAGGGCAGCTCCAAGCAAGCTGAATAAAAACTCCTGTGCCAGACTGTACCCAGGCTCATTAACCTTACCTCTGAGCAGGGTTAATTAGATCAGACTAGGCCTCAAGCTAACATAGTAACTGCTCTGGACTGTGCCATTTCCACATGCCCTTGTGATTCAGCTGCATCAGCAAAGTGTGGGAATGAAATTCATAAGGTTCCAAATGTGATTAATTTTCCCTCATAGGATCATTCTTTCCTCCTACTGACAAGATAACTAGATGACACTTCTGGGTCTAGTCTTCTGATCCTGTGTCTGACTTCTGACTTGCATAAGATAGATTACTTTTTCCCTATTTTCATATTAGATAACAGAAGAAAGTATTGCAACATTCACATGTATTCTCAGCTCTCACCATAGTGCTATGTGTCAGACCAGAAGAATAGTGTCCAGCTCAGTATTACCTAGCATAAGTGTGCTTCTGAGGAAGCAATAAGGTTATAAAGACTTCTGTACTGCTCAGTACAGCGCCAAAGATCTGTAAACTAGCATTTAATGCAATCCAATTCATGAACTGCAAAAAACTGCATCAGCTATCTCAGGCATGCCATGGAGCTGATGCAATTGTTCTTGTAAATCTCAACTGCCTGATATTACACTTTATAAGAAATGAGGTTCCTTGCACTTTATTTGCACTTAACACAGTACTGCACTGCACCACACAGAGGTATACACAGACTTCCTCAGTTCATCTTCAGTTACATTCAGGACATCAGACTTGTGCAGCTGCCTTGGAACAATGTGTACACATATTCATTAGATATCAAATATAATAAATTTCCATCATGTGATAAATTGCATTATAATCTCATTTTAATAATTGAATTATTAATCCCATCTTCTTCACAAAAAATACAAACAACTATTTCTTTCTTCAAAAATCTACCCCAAACTACACCACAAAACCATAAAAAACAGCTGCTTCTTTCCCTTAAAATCTATTCCAAAAAATTCAGATTCAAAGTCAAGAGCAATAATATTCAATTCCTGGTTCAGCAGCATGCTCATCTTATGAATCTCCAGTATTAAAACAATCAAGCAAGTTTAAATTGTCAATGTCCTGCTGGCTATAATCTAGTTATTGGTTCACACAGGGTACTTTCCCGCTTCAGCTGTTCCCCTTGGACACTGATATACATATTTACTGTGGATCAGTATAAGGCAGTGAGGAAAATTTCAGCAGGAAACTGCTACCTGAAAAGTCAATCTTTCAATTTAGGATACTTTAAAAAAATAAATAAATAAAATTAGTTTTCTCAGTGGATTTCAGGTCCCATAGTTCACTTTATACATACTACCTTTTTTCATTGAGCAGCCAGCTCTTTCAGGCTGCTCACAATGGGGTGACAACTCAGCTTTATCTCCTGAGAGGAGATGAAGAGATGTCTGTACAGCAATTGTTAGAAAAAGGAGTACATGAATTACAAGTATCCACATGGCAGCTGCAGGGGCTACAGAAGCCCTGGGAATAAGAAAAACATCACTTCAGATTAGCGATTTTGTTATGTTCAAGCCAAGACAATTATTTAGTATGAGAGAGTTAATTACAGGTAGCTGTATTGATAGGCAGTTCCAGCCTCAGAGAGTGGATTAAATCCATTCATTCCATATGTGTATGTCCATTCATAGACACTTGCTGCTGTTATCTGAGAAAATTACTATAACAGCTGCAGTTTATTTTCTCCACTGTAATCAAGAGAGAGAATTTTATTTTTTTTTTCCTTCCACAAGGATCTATCAGACTAGGAAAGAAAATTTAATTGTTGCATTTTGATAAACAACATTCAGAACTTTTTAATCTTTTATTCTATGAGCAAATTTTCCTGCAGCAAATTTCCTCATAATTACAGTTCTGATTAAAGTGAGCATTTCCATAGTTTTGATGGCTCTGTAAATCACAGTTACTGACTGCTTCTCTTATAGTGAACAGGAACTCACTTTGTAATGAAGTTTTGCTATGCAAAGTGGCTGAGCAATAATTTAATTAACATTTATCTTAAGTCATCTCTCATGCTTTAATATACATAGCTATTCCCTCTTTGTATGCCAGGTATTAAACGATGATAATTACAAATTCCTACGTGAAAAGGATCCAGATAACTGGATCCTTTTCACATAACTTTCCCTTTGTTTTTGCACCATACTTAGAAGATCTGAAATTTGAAGCTGCTAAGTAATACACTAGTAAAAACACAAGAACCTCAAAAACAATCAGAAATTGTTGCTTTTTGCAGAAGAGTTGAGAGATGATGATTAATTTCATTCTCATATAAACCCTGCACTCACACATATGCTTATTTGTAAGCATGTGACATTAATGTATCTACTTTACTTACTCAGCATATTACAACTACCACCAATTTTGAATGGAGATCCTTGAAAATGTTGCATAGATATGATTCATAGAAATAAAATACAATCATATGAAATTGAGGGGAGCATG
Source organism: Psittacus erithacus (assembly GCA_009867235.2). NCBI lineage: Eukaryota > Metazoa > Chordata > Aves > Psittaciformes > Psittacidae > Psittacus > Psittacus erithacus. The sequence continues at coordinate 4,264 of WYDI02007524.1, read as the reverse complement.
CAACTTATGCCCAATTTTTGTAGATTTGAGTGGAAAAACACTAAGTAAGCTAACGGCAAAATTCTCTGAGATGTTATGAAACTTCATTTCCATAGGCACAACAGAGTAACCCAAGTGACAGGACTCTGATTTTTTTCTGGGTAAAATTATATAGAGCCTAAAGAACAACCTAAGCACAGACTAAAGTAAAGCAAATAACCAGTGGAACAAATCAAAAGAGAAAGTGATGAACTGTCCATATATTGACATCTCAAGTGGAGAACAGTAACCTTCCAGGAAATTACTTGGCTCATTATAACATTAGCTGGGCAAAATTGCAAGGCATATGGTAGAGGTCAAGCTATATAATCTCATATTTCCCTTGTGCTATAAAAAAAACTAATAATCTGTCAGTGTAATAATCCCTGTGCAGGTCTGAAATGTACAGAAACTGGTGTTAAATACTGTGCAAAGAGAATATATTGTGAATATAAACTGATACTTTTTTTTAGATTGGATAGGCAGAGAATGAAGGTAAAAATATGCACTCCAAAATACAGAGACTCAGTGCTTCTCTGGATCAAAGGCAACATGACAGCAGGACACTACAGAAAAGACTGCTAAAACCCTTTAGGAATAGATCTGGACATGTCAAACCAACAAAAAAAAAAAAAAGCCAACAGATTTAGAGAGAAATTCATCAAGATTATTACAGAAAAAAAGAAAAATTATTTTGGTACTTGAGTACGAACTGACCTCCTGAAAAATCTGGTCACATACAGAGGGCCTCTATAATTATCATTAAATCTTGTTAGTAACTGTTAACCAGATATGAGTTACTGTTATGCTGATAGCTGATACCTAATATCAGATATTACTGAAAAGCAAATTTTGAAAAAATAGCTCCCATGATGGTTAAAATCAATTCATTGTGTGACATAAAAGCTAAACCACAAAACTAGTCTTACAAGACGCTCCAAAAGGCTGTAAAACTGGCAAATATATTCAAAAAGACAAATTATTATTAAAGCACAAGATCACTTTAAATTTCATATATTCAAGTTTTTACTTCTGATTTTTATATAAAAATTACAATATTTAGCTACTGCTTTAAAATGCATTGTGTGGTTTTGCCTCTAGAAATGCTTTGTTGGTCATGTGAATGTACACTGTTCTACCATTCTGCAGTTGAAATGTTTGGTTAAGAAGGAAATCAAAGAGTCATCTGGCACTAAAGTATGTTTAGCACATAATCTGCCTACTCAGTCTTTAAAAACAAGTGCTGGAAATTCCCCAACTTACTTAGCCATTGGTGCACATAGTTTCTTCAATTCAAGTTGATTGCTTACTCTCTTATTACCAGAAAGTCCTTGCCCTTCTGGGCCCTTTAAGGCCTTTGAAGACTATTATTATAGCATTCCTCAGCATATTCTTCGATTAATTAATTATACCCAACTCATTAAAAGTTTTCCTCAGAGCTCACATACCTTGGACCATTCTCATTCCTCTCCTCTAGCCCCACATTACTGGGTCCAGAATTTCCTAAGTGTGATGCTTAAAACAAGACATAGTACATGAGTGGAGATATTCTTAGAACTGAGAGACATGCAAAGGAACTTTTTGCATATCTCAGACTTGTTTTTAATAGGGCATAATATTTTACATCCTGCAATGATACTTGGCGTCAATGCATTTGGTAACAATAAGCAGTCATTGACTTGCATTCAATTTAGAATCCATCGGCTCCTTGTCCACAGAGCTTCTGCCTGGCCTATTCCCTGTCCTGCATTTGGGCAGAGGGATCCTCTTATTGAAGTACTGTAGTTTGCATTCAGCCTTCTTCAAGACTGTTTATTTCAGGTGATTCTGCCTATTGGCCAAGATTATTTTGTACACTTTCAGAGTACTCAAGGCTTTTCCCTAGAGCTTATTACTATTTGCATATGTATTAAGTGCACTCTTCATTTTGTTATCCATGATACCAACAAAAAAGCCCCACAAAATAGTACCAGACACAGAATGCAGGAGGAAATATAAAACAACATTTCTCTTCCTACCTGTATATATTGATGCTGTAAGCTAACATCTGTCACAGAGTTAGAAAACATAATAGAAACACGGGATAATGTAAAGCTAATTTAATCTTTCAAAAAGCAAAACCCTGTAACAGCTACTGGAAAGCACAAATGAATCAGTCTTCCAGATACAATACCATTTCTCTTAAATAATTATTAATCTTGCCTCAATTACACAGCATGTGATTCAACCTGTGTATTGCTATTAACTCCATAGAAAGATATCTTTCATACAGAAAAACAGGATTTAAGGTACTGGATCTTTCCTTTGCAGATCATTTGGAAACTGCTCCCAGACTACTTATCAAAAATGCCTGACTTTTTTCTTCTGACTGAGAAACATTAGACGCTGATGCTGCCCATAGAATCATCAAGAATATTCTGCACTCTCTTTAAAAACTGAACAATGAAAATACAACAGAATGTGCCTGTCATTAAATATGACTATTTTGGGAAAATGGACAGCAGGGAAAACAAACTATACCATTCCTTTCAAGAGAGAAGGCACTGGAAAAAAACAATGAGGAAGCTTCTACTGCCTGTTCTTGTGACACAAGATCAGTGCACTTACGTGTGTGGATGTATGGATTTAATTTTCAAGGCGGGCACTTGTCACAGGCAGCAAATCTACTGTAATTAAATCCAGAGGAAAAAATGAAAGAGCAAAGGTAAGTTAAGTCTCAGAATTCTTCTGATTTTCTAGGCAATTGTGGTGGTTTAAGCCTAGCAGCTACTGGGAAGAACTTGGGTTCTTCTTCCTCTTCCTCTGATTCACATAATAATAACTCATGATCAGATGCTGACCCGTGTAGTAAGTGCATAGTTTCTTAATCTTTCTTGCCTCTTTTGCTTTTCCCCTTGTGTACAGAGGCAACCGATATTGGCACGAATTGGTCCTCTGGTTTAGCTGCAGTGATTATCACAGTGGTTGTAGTGGCTGCAGTATCTGTCGTCAGGGTTTGGGTAGCTGCTGTACTTGTCTCTGGGGTTGATGTAGCTGCTGTGCTTGAAATTGGATTAGCTGTGTTGTCTGTTGTAGTCAGAGTTTGAGTAGCTACTGTACTTGTCACTAGGGTTGGTGTAGCTGCTGTATTTGGAGTTTGAGTAGCTGTGTTGTCTGTTGTTTGCCATCAGATCCAGAGACACTTTCTTCCCCTTGAAGGTGCTGGATGGTGTTGAACAGGGCTCTGTAAGCATAGGCCAAGCGTCAGCACATTACCATGATTTGTCCATCCCTGGTATGACCAGGGTGACAACACACCTCATTTAAGTGCTTTACTAATTTTTCTGGATTTTGCACTTGTTCAGCGGTGAAGTTCCAAAGCACTGGAGGGCCCCACTGGCCTAGATACTTGCCCATGCTATCCCACACACCCTGCCACTCATGACTGTCCAGCCTCTTGATTCTCCTATATCGTCATCTAACCCTAGACAAGACCCAAACCCAACTCTGCTTAACTCTGGAGATCAGATGAAATGGTCATGGGTAAAACACACTCTAGGCGTGCCAACATGGTGATCCCCATCACAATCAACAGGCAGGTCTCAAGGGTACCTAAGGACCATTCAAAACCTTCAGAACTCTCAACAGATGCCGTAAACGTCTGGTGGGGGGACTGGGGAGGTAAGGGAATGTCTCCTTCATAGGCTGACCACCCAAGGAGGGGAAAAAAGATGTGTAATTGCTAAGCACTTCTATTATATACCTCCCAAAGTATAGAGGTGGTGATCACACTGGGAACGCAAGCCAGATCAGTTTCATGATCAATGAGCCTATTGTGTTACAAGTCATTACCATAAAGTACAGTGAAACAAGAACCTTAGCCCAGGGCCCCCAGCCGATGAACACTAACACAGCAAATACTGTCTGTAAGTAAGGTATGACATGTTGAAACTGTGAGATCAAGAGCAACAACTCTGAGAGCCAATAAATAAGAATTGTGAAGAGTGACTATTAATCTGAAGCAATGAATGCTTATCACAAATACAATTAGACACACTCTGGTCAGATCGGTCATTATCTCAACACTTTGTGCCCCGCATTCGGCGCCACAAAGAACTGTCATGGTTTAAGCCCAGACAGCAAGCCAGAACCATGCAGCCGCTCACTCATTCCCCTCCCTTCCTCCCCCAGCTCCCAGAGGGATGGGGAGGAGAATTGAAAGAATGTAACTCCCATGGGTTGAGATAAGAACAGTCCAGTAACTAAG